>JXSR01S074164.1:0-14063 GCA_000969725.1 Ophiothrix spiculata | reverse complement strand
TATCTCTATATCTATATCTATTCATCTGATGATCTGTTTACTCAATTATTGTAAGTGAGGGAACTTTTATTTCTTCTTTATACTGGGTCTGTCTGTCTGTCTGTCTGCCTGTCTGTCTGTCTATCTATATATCTATCTATCTATCTATCTATCTATCTATCTATCTATCTATCTATCTATATATTTATCTTTATGCCTACCTATCTACCTACATAGCTTAAACAGGAAATGGCAGATTATCATCTACTTTATCATAGTAAAACCCCGATGAAAATCGCCATAATTACGTAACACCTAGGCCAGTGATTGTGATCTTGATATCAAGTGCAAAAGAAAACCCTTCCCTATGTTATTGTATAAATCTGTGGCCTAGTGAATTCCAAGTTCATTCGGAGGGCTGTAACAACACCCCCACCCCATCTATTGGGAAACGACTAAATAGAAAATAGTTCATGTGAACGAAGATTAATTTACGTTTATTGATCACAAGCACTGTTGTTTGAATCCAATAGAAATACTGACATTATATTTGTAAGAGTCAAAATAGATGGCGCTATTCATGAATAACTCATTTTTGGATGTCGAAGGGATATGCTGCTGGTGTGTGCTGGTGGGGAGCTCGTGTGGTCTAGTGGAATAGCGCAGGACTCCGAATCGTGAGGTCGCGAGTTCGAGCCCCGCTTTGGCCAACAGGTAATGTATTTGGGCAAGACATTTAATCTCTATTGCTTCGTCGACCAGAGCGCAGTTGGGAGCTGTTAGGGGGATATTACAATCTAAATTTTGATAGGTCTGCATCTTAAGATTGCGATCTAGTTGAGGTGAAATGATTGTGACGATTTCCTAATAACAACGTAATAATGTCAATGGCTATAGTACTTCGGTGAATAGCGCGCATATAAATGCCGGATATTATTATTATTATTATTGTTATGTGATTATTATTATTATTATTACTGAAATTAGATGTGCAAATAAAGCATCTGACGTCAAGAACATTTTCTGAAATCTGATTACACACAAATACTAATAAATGGGCTCAAAATTAACTAAATTTCAACAGAAATGAAATAAACATCTGTGAATGGGTTCAACTCTCGCTTCTTGCAACAAATTCCAGGTATTTACACCCCTTTTTCAAATTTCTGTGAAGGAAAATATACATTTTTGGATAAAAATGAATAAATGTCCACCTGAAACAACAGCGCAAGAATGTCTCTATTTGATACATATATGTATGGATATGGTGGTTTTTATTTAATTATTTTCAATTGAACATTGTTGTATAGGAGGAATATAATATTAATGGCTAGGTGACGCGATCGTTTTGAAAATTACTCTAAATCAGATTCTTCTTTTAATTCCCTGTTACTGAAAGTTTTCAATACATGACTTAGAATAAGTATGTTGAAAGTACAGTTTTGTCTTTAAAATTAACCCTCGTCTACCCAGGCTATTTGTATACGTCTTTGGAACGGAATCCCCTATGAACTTGGTTTTGCTATCAATAGATAGGTATGGTCCTCTCCTATCCAATGATACCAAGATAACAAAAATCAATCAAGGCGTTACGTAATTATGACGTCATAAAGCTCGTTCGGATCGGAAAATCGAGATTTTGGCAAAAATGACCATCAAATCAAAATTGTGATGACTTACACCGAAAAAGGGGACTTTACGACAGAAAACTTTTCAAGAAACAAGTGAAAATAGGCAGCAAAAAATAAAGAAATTAATAAGAATCTCCAGCAGATTTCTGTTGTAAAATGTGATCGCCTTGATCAATTTCAACAAGTAAGGTGTCATTTTAAAACTCGGAAAATTTTGGCACAGATGAAATGAAAAAATAAAAATTGATATCATCATCAAAGTCCCCCCTTTAGGTGTGAGCCAACAGAATTTTAGTGTTAGTAATTTCATTATAAAAGTTCTAAATGGCTGATTTTCATCGGGGGTTTTGCTAATAAAGAAGGGATTTGATAATTCTAACAGGCCTTGCAAGTTTCAGCTTCATTGCATGCATATAATTTTCAAAATGCCGACTTAAAATTTTCCGGGGTTTCACCCCCCCTACATCCCAACTTTGACGGCCTACCCTAATCCCACCTTAGGTGGCACCCCTCTAATTTTTTCATCAAAATGACCGCAAAGGATGTAAACAAAGAGTACCCAAATACCTGGGATCGGTTGCTTTTGCGGTTTTTTTTGCTGCGGGGGAAAAAACCTTGGGGTGCAACAACCCCCCGGGTAGTCAAGGGTTAAAGTAATAACTAAAAAGAAAACTGATTATTGAAAATTAACAACCTTGAGGCCCTATTAGTTATCTCGTTAGCTATATATACACGTCTAGCCCCTTTCTATTCATACATTTTCCATTGTGTTTCTTTTGTTTAAAGTTCGTTGCCCTGACTGTTATTTTTAAGAATGAGGTCTAGAGCGTTATCTAACAAAGCATTTAGATAACGTTCTGGGTAGTGAAGTGAGACGAGATGGATAATTAGAAACACTGATTCTAGTTTGACATTATCAACAATTATTATGCAGTCATAAAGTCAGCGAATTAAATTGGTAACCTTTATATTTAAATCAATTAGGCCTATAGAATTAGATCCGAACCTGATGACAGCGTTTTAGGTAATAATGGTAAAACTGTTAAAACAAATATCAAAATCACTCGAGCTATGAGTTCGTAAGTATTTGTTTGCATTTTAAAACACTGTCAGGTAAATATCACGTTTACACGGTTCACATTGTATCAAACAGCTATTTTAAAATTGGATATCACTATGTTAATTATCTCGCTTTGTTCATTTGCATAATAATTCATTTTAATGTCAAATACATGTACATAACAATAAACACGGGCATATGAATAAAAACAAAAACGGGGGATCAAGGGAATCTAACATTAATTTTGAAACGCGATTCCAGCATAGTAGACATAGAGCAAGAGTCCATGGCTTATGTTTCGATAAATGATGTCATACATCTACAATGCAGTACCTGGATGGTACCACAAGGAACGCGTTGGCTATGGCCGATGTAATGGAATATGTCATTTGTGTGAACAAAATACATAAAATATATGGTGTTAGAAATATTGGTTTACAAATTTTAACTTTGACCCTTTTTAATAATCACCAATTATTATTGATAACTGACCACCGTGTTAAAGGCATACAATTATTTTCTACCGAAACGCATCAATAAGTTCACGGTCTGGTGAGATCGATCAATCAGCTTCAGTCGCTCAATACATAAGTCCTACCTTTTTAGCGTAGTCTCTAGCACAATTACAAGATATCACCAGAGACAGGAGTGTTTTAAAATTAAATTATTATGGATATTTTACTTATTAGATATTGAAAATAAATTCTTTATGTGTTCAATTAAAATTTCAAATAATATGCATCTGCTCGTCGTGTATGTCAGATAAACGGTTCAACAGAGACCATTATCAGATATTATGTATCTTGGTATGGGATGGCTTGTCATTAGACTCTCATAAGTCTCGAAGCTACGCGTCTCGACTTATGAGAGTCTAATGAATCGCCATCCATACCAAGATATATTATATCTGATAACGGTCTCTGTTTCACCATTTATCTAGTGCATAATCATCTCAGACATTTGTTTGATACGCATTACCCGACCTTGGACATAAGTCATTAACTGGTCATAATTTTTGTTTCACACAAAAACATTGGTAAAACCATGCCAATTAGTATTCAACGTATTGTAACTCTAAATATAAAATTAAAACCAACAAAGTTATATATTGCTGGAAAGCTTTTTTTCCGAGGATTTTAGTTTTACCTAAATAAGCCTAATTTTCAGGGATGGGTAAAAATTATACAGGGTGCAAAATAAAATAAAAGTGCATTTTGGTCAATATACTTGGGACAATGAGATTTTGTTGAGGAAATGTGTACCCAGATGACACAAACATTACTTGATGGATGTAATGATGTGATGATGATAAAATAATACATTTGGTGACCAATTTCATTGTGGTGAAATTACTAAGGTTGGTCAATATCTATGAAACGTCTCATTAATTTTTGGGACATATATCGGTCATATTTTTTTCCTGCATACACTGCCTAAAAATTAATCACATATTTGGATTTCACGTCAAATTTCCTTTTGAAAAATGTATAACTTTTACCAACTACGTCGACTCGGTTAAAAGATATGCCATTTTAAAGTTTTCGTGTGTAAATGCATGTTTTGTAATACAGTAATGTATAGAGACAATTTACCTACATATAGACCAATAAAAACCAACAAAATGTTAATGATATGTCAATATTCGATACATGTTTTAGCATTATACATATCTCATTGAAGTATATGCAAATGTTTTGATCCCAGCGTTTTTATTTTTAACAATACATGTGTTTATAAATCATAACTTTCTTACACTTTTGCATGTTATCCTATGCGCGCCGCCTCCACCCGATCCATCGTGTTCCCTAATTGCTTTTTTAAGTATAACTTCATTAATTAAAATCAAGGGAAGTTTACTTTTTACACATGAATAGAGTATAAATAGACCTTAGGGTTAATATGTAACAGATCCATGATATTTGAGGGACCTATTTGTGACGCAAGGCCCCTTTCACGACCTTCAGCTGTTAGTACCGGAAAAGACTGTTGCAAGACTCACTATGATAGTTCCTTGTCACCGTTTGACGAACAGGTAATTTCCTACCCGGAAACTGCAACTGGATTGTCTGATGACTTCTGCAGCGTTTCGCGTTTCATGATACTGCCACACCATGAACACTCTCTCATCGAGAGTAAACTGCAACTGTTGCCCATGTCCTGCTGCCATGTTTCTTTTTCAGGCACAAACATCCATCTGACTACATTGCTAAAGATCATAATGAATGCACTTTCAGCATGATAAGATAGTTATCATAAGAACAATGCACTAACATCAGTGCTTATTGATGGGTGCAAATCAATTATAACATAACAGTTTTCACACATTTTACACATCGTCACCCTAAAAAAATAATGGCGCAAATAACAAAATGGCGAAATTGAGATTATTGAATAAATCAGTTCCTTAGACTAAGAGGCAGCGGTACCTACTGTGAGCATTGTTAAAAAAATGCGGCTTTGAACATCTGCATTTTATCATAAATTGGCGTATCTAAGAGTTATGATCACTTAGACCATTTTCATTGCTCCATTCAACTACACGTAACAGCTTTATTCAGTTCAGTAGATCCAAAATAAACAAGGTCAGTGCAATAGCATTTTGTTGAAGCTGTTTATGACATTCCGCCAAGTGATGTATACTTTTTTACAGTCGTCACTTCACTAGTGAAGCGTTTGATTTGTACGGTTTGAACATGTTGAATGGCGAGTATACAAATTCGAGTAATAGATCAGTCGTGGTCCATTTGCTCGGAATAGAAGTCACGGCCCTGGTTTCTTGCTCAGTCATACCAGTTAAGGCGGTGTCACAAATCACCGTATTTAGCCAAAACGTATGATTCACGTACACACTTCATACTATACGGTGGCGAGAGATTATATACGGTGAAGAAATCCATACAATTGAACGCATTTGGTCGAATCCAATGAATTGTGCACAAAATGGCATTGGACATCACAATTTCAGAAGCATCAGATTTTATTGATTTTTTTCGTATTTAAAGTAAACATATTAAACTTTCAGTGAAAAAATTGGCCATCGCTAATATCTCCAAATAATCACGGGACAGCATGCTGAAGTTGATGTTAAATTCACTATGTTACCTACGAATACCAATACCATGCTTTTAAAAACGTGATGGTTTAAAATCTAAAATGCCCAAATCCCTACAAATTGATGGTTTTACGCATGGTGTAGGTCACCTAGTGTTAGAAAAGGGCAAAGCCCTTCAACAATATGTTTCTTGTCACTTCTAAAACTCAAGTAGTTGGCTTTACGAAATTATAGCATTCCTTGTTTGAAAATTGTATTTTTAGCAGTTTCTGTATTTTGTAAGTCAAATGCCTTCATATATATTCATTGTAATTATTATGAATAGTTGAATATCTATTTTCTAGAAAAGCAAGAATTTTAGCATACACATTAAGATTTTCAGTTTTGGAAGGAGCCATACACATCAGTATTCGTAAATAACAGGGTTAATTTAGGAATAAATATTTCTAAATAAGCAGTGAGAATTTAGAAATATACGTATATGAACCATTTGATATTATTTTTCGAATTGATTTCCAACCACCTGTTCTGTCATTAATAATCATACTTTTAATGGATTTTGAAAAATGACATGACTATTAGTGTCCAATCACAATGTCAAATTAATATGTTTGTATTCGTAGGTAACATAGCAGTATTCGTAGGTAACAATCGCACGATTGAAAGGCTTCTGCAAATAAATCTTTATTTTCTTTACCACGTCAAATATATCATCATTTAAAGCGTCTTTATTGATAGATAAGGTACAATTTAATGGTCTGAAGGTTGTTTTGAAAATGTATGATGATGCTAAATTGGCACAATTTGATAGAAAATCAGCTAACACGGTTTTTGTAGGTTTTTTTTAGATATGCATGGCAATCTAATACTATTTTAAGCATTTATTGGATAGAAGCTGTAGTGCTGTCAAGTGTAAAGAGACCATAAAACAATGATTTTAACCGGAAATGTACATGTGTTTTTTGGTGTTACCTACGAATACACTAAATTTGGGTATACTTATACCTACAAATTTGAGACTATTATTCAAAATCCGGAATGTTTCTTGATTTTTAAAATAAAAAACATTCAATGGTAGATACATCAAAAATACTTAGCCCATCTAAAAGTTTATTTAATTGAAGTAGCAGCTATAGACGGGTTCTCTAGTCAATACCGCACTTATTTGCAACCAACAGGCCATATTCAGTTTGGCGTAGCAGTTTTGTAGGAGAGTTCACAACTTCCGTTGTCATTTTTCTTGAAAGTGAACCACACATGCTTACTTTACATACTAATTTGGGAATTGTCACTTATGTTCTTGCTTCACATTACTGATATTTTGCCAAAACGTATTCGTAGGTAACATTTGGTACATGAAAATTACCTACGAATACATGGGATTTGTGAGAATTTTTCAAAAATGACACAAAACAAGCTTATGAGACGCTCATAATAGTTACAATAACCGTTTCTCCACTCATCTACATCAAAATTCTTTACAAATATATTAAATTGTTGAAAATGCACTGCTTTATTAATGTATTCGTAGGTAACCTTTATTTTTGACCACGCCATTTTTGTTAGCACATCGCATTCTTTGGTACTTTTATGAAGTAACAGACCGCTACAAAAAGCAATACATTTAAGGATGGTGTTCACATGGCTTTGCATACAGCAAATACTACACTATATATCCCATTTATTCCCTTTAATTTTTAAGTTTTAAGCATTTTGGATTCGTAGGTAACAATTGAATTTACCACTGGAAAAAAATATCCTAAAAATCAATGCATTACACAGGATCAATAAAACTAAGAGAATATTTTCCTGATACATAATTATGGTAACTTAAAAAACAGTATTTAATTGACAATTAATGCTGTTTTAAAATTTTTCAACATGCTTTCTGCAAAAATAAATATTTTCCACGTTAAAAATGGCCTAAAATGGCATGTAAATTGCTCCTATAATTTTATTTTCTCTAAGAAGGCGGGTGAATTATATATGGCTTGAAAGGTTTTTTCAAGGCGGATAGGATAAACACAATAACAAAGTTACCAATATTTACACTTCTCGTTTATAAAGCGGAACATGAAATACACACAGTTTTTGGATTCAGCCATTTACTGACGAACATGAAACGAATAGACCGTACAATGACCGTACGACTTGCGGATAAGACGCGGAAAAGTTGTCTCGTCTCACTGAACAACACCGAATGAGAACCTGACGTGTTCCGTACTAAACGAATAAATTAAGTATGAGGAACGTACAAAACAAATTAGTAACGTACGAGTAGGCACATAGACAATCGCCAAGGTAAGTCACCACTTGAAAATAATACCTCTTCACACTTTCCGGTTTGCAAGTTTCATTATAATATTTCTCTAGTGCTGAGAGTTTTTGCCTTGCTCAAAACAAGACAACGTACTTAACGTACTCAAAACGCATTCCCACCGGATGGATAACGAATTGAACGTGTTTCTATCGAATGCATAAAGGCTCTGTCAGACATCACCGTATAGAGCAAAACGTATGAATAACGTACAAAAGTTTCACATATTGAACGTGTGCTTAACGGACCACCACCGTATGAACAACGAATCAAACGTATACATACTTGACAGACCGTATGGATAACGTATTGAACGTACTTGTAACGAACATATGACGAATAACAATGCATAAAACAGAACAATAGTATGATTAAGTACGTTAGGCGTACGTTTTGCTCTATACGGTGATGTGTGACAGAGCCTTAACGAACATCACCGTACAGTAAAACAGTGTACGTTATTCGTACGTTTTCGTCAATACGGTGATGTGTGACACCGCCTTTACAGACATAATGCAATCATAATTGATTACGATAGTTCCTCCCCATTTCCTTCTCATCCGGGGGCCGAGGGGGGGGGGACTCAAGTATAATGCTGCAGACATAGTGTGACCAAGAAAAAAGGTGAATTGGCGTTGTTTTGAAGACAGAAGGTTGAATCAGGTGACACCGTTTAGGGTATCAAAAGTATCCATTTTCAACAAATAGGGTATATATACCTTTTAAACTACTCTAGGGTTGAGATAGGGGGAAAAATATAATTTGACTTCAGAAAAAATAAACCTTTATGGGGTGTTTTGAACAATTGTGGCTACGCTATGCCTGGAGCATTATACTTGAGTGATCCCCCTGGCCTCTCATTGAAGCAGCGACTGGAAAAATGTGGGTGGATTAGCAACTCAAACGAACGACAAAACACTTTTCAAGGTCCCCATCCCAAACTCAATCAGTCCAGTATAATGTTGTATAGGGATAGCCTGAACCAAGGGTCACTTACATTGATTAGAATAGGTCAAGAATACGTCAGTTCCAGAGATCCCCATTTTCAAAGAAAATTAGGCAGGACCCTATGTTGGATATCGCGCGCGGACATAGCTCCCAATTATTAAAATTATACCCATCTTTCCATCTTTACACCATACATCGGGGTTTTACCGGAACGTACCCTATTTCTTGAAAATGACTGTTTTTGATACCCAAAATCGTTGTCACCTGATTCACCCTTTAATCATCAAAAACAACCCTAATTCACCTTTTGCTATGCCTTCAACATTATACTTTACTGTTCCCGTGGTCACCGCGACATCCCTATCAAAACAAATCTTCAGTACCCCCCCCCCCAAACACACACACACCTTCCCCTCGTACACATTTGTTAACATGTTAAATTTTGACTGGTTTAACCCATCAACTTGAGAATCAGATAGGCCAAAATTTTATCAACGTTCGGTTACCATTGGCGTTCCCTATTACTGCCTAACTCGCAGTCCATGTAAAATAGCCTATCTAACAACTTGACATATAATATAATGGCCTATCTGATACATATTTTTATCTAACATTATAAAATGGCCTAAGTGATGTTTGATGGTTAGGTAATACATATTTTTACATGTCAACAAAGCCATGATAGTTGTTTTGTATGATGAAGTGTTTACCCAAGAAATGATCAATGAAATCACTAAACCAACAAAACCAGACTGTTTTTCTTGATTTTCTCAATTATCAGATAGGTCATTATTTTATTAGGCTGACGACATGTTTCATTGATCGTGTTCAAGGTCGAAGACATGGATTTTCGTGCATGTCACAGCACCATTTGTTGTACCTTCATTTTTTTCACTTAACATTTAGGTGCATAAGGCGGCGTCCATATGGACACTGGATTTTGTTTTTCGCGCGACGCGCAAAAACACAACATAACCTAATAAAGCTGTTTCATGTAATTGTCAAGGTAGGGTTTACGCATGTTTTGGTGCAAGAAAATACAAATCGGTCGTGTCGTTTTTGAGAAAATTAGCATAAACTGGTAAAATGATGGCGCTGTGATTTGCTTGCCCCTAAAACCAAAACGAAACACATTTTTTGAATGTTTATTTCAGCAATGTATTTGAAATTATAATCTGATATTATGAGCAAAATTTAATTGACAAATTCATTTTGGAAAAAAAAAAATCCAATTTTCGGCGGGAAATTTTTCGGAAAAAATGAAAATTTGAACCGAATTAGATACCTGGCCGCCATTTTGAAAGGGAATGACGGAGTTGTATTATTGTTTGTTTCATATGAATTTAATTGAGTTTGTGTATCACTGTGTACAGTTTTAAAGATAAATAATGTGGAGTACATTGTTTTTAAAGCGTTCAAAATCCAGGGTCCATATGGACTCCCCCCCCCCTTGTGCACTAACATATCAATGATATCAATGTTTGGCAAAAAATGCCAGAAACCATATTTTTTGCCCCAAAAAATTATGGAAAGCCTAACTAAAATTTGCATTCATTAAATGTTGAACTTTTTTGCTTTTTGGAATTAAGAAACAAATGTCTAGGAACCGTGTTCTCAAATTTGTGATTGTTATCTTAGTTTTTCAAAAAAAAACCAAAAATAGTCAAAATGCAAAAAATACCACCGCTGCTACCAAAATGGCAATTTTGGCCTACTTTTGGATAGAATGAATAAGATAAAAATCGAAAATTTTAGAAAACCGTCCCTAGACATTTGTTTTAATTTTGAATACAAAAAATCAAAAAAGTTCGAAATTTCATGAATGCAAATTTTAGATAGGCCCTCCAGAAATTGACATTTTTGGTCAAAGACTGATATCATCATCATGGTCAGGGTAAAAATCTGCTTTTAAAAATGTATACTTTTATCAAGTTTATGCCATTATTTTGAAAGTTAGAGTACAAAAACGGTTTATGCCATTTGAAGGTCTACCCCAGCCTTAAGTGTTAGAGGTAGGTATTCCGATCTGGTGAAAAGGTTAACATGCCCCTTTTCCATATTTGAAAGAAGGGTCATCACCTGCACTGCATGAAAGTTAGGCAAATATACATCCCTACCAACTGTTGGGCAAATTAAAAAAGCACCATAGATCAGGCACTTTTGCCAACATTTTATATCGCTTTTACCCAACAGATGGCAGATGAACTCGCATTTCTGCTCAAATAGTGTTGCCCAACATTGAGGCAGGGATGTGTGCCCAACAGTTATTTGTGTTTTGTCCAGCGTTGGTAGAGATGTAAGTGATCGGAACACCCCGTTAACTGCATAATTGCGAAAAAATTAAGATCGACCGCGTTGTTTTCGAGCTAATTAGCATAGGCCTAAATAAGCATTTGGAGGGGGGTGATGCGAAAAAAAAAAGTTTGCTCATAAAACCGCCCGGAGTAAAGTTTATTTCAACAATGTCAATATATTCATGATCTCCTAATTTGAGCCAAATTTCACAATATTTTTTTTTCAAATTTTGTCCAAAATCGAGATATTGCGAGACGAAAATCGACTATTTGGCCGCCATTTAGAAAGGACAGGTATAATTTTATTTGTTTCCTGAAATATGGTTATGATTAGTTTTCCTGTATAATGATTATTAAAAAAGTCCGGCGGGAAAGTGGTTTTAATAAGGGGGGTACCATGGACCCCCCCACTTATGCACTAACGGAAGGAAGTGCAGTTAAGTGTTAAGAAGCTTAGTAGCTCGTAAAACTTGAGTTGATACAAAAACAAGAGGTTCCTTTGCTCATCTTTCACAACAATATTAATAGCAAATATTCTCAAAGTATTAACCCAAAGTGAAAAACAGACAAGAAATTCCTCTTCTTAGCTCCTTGTTTACAGCTGGTAAAACTAGATTATTTCCGCGAGCTAGGAACAAGCTTATTTTTTACAAACTTACCGTCTCAACTTTTCTTATGCCTAAAATAATGGTAAAATGGTAGAGATTTAAAATCATCATTCTACTGAACTGCTAGATTACTGTGAATAATTAACTAACAAGATTGCTCTAATAATACATGTAACAGACATAGCAGAAATTGAGTTAACCTTGACGAAATATTTTACAGGTTTACATACATAGCTATATGGTTAATCAATTTATTGAGTTACCCAAAAAATACAAAACAAAGAGAAACAGTTTTAATATTGAAAACAAGGAAATCAGTATCAATGACACCTTACACTGTTATACTGTTGGGCAATTTTTTAGCTTTGGTTAAACTATGAACAACCCAATTGTTGGGTAAATAATATTAACCAACTGTTGGTGAAATTTTACCCAATATTTGGGTAATTAGCTAAAACTTTTATCCAACAGTTAGGTAATTAGCCAACATTGTACGCAACGTTGGTAATTATTTACCCAGAAGTTGGGTTGTTCATAGTTGAACCAACGTTGGGTAAATTATTTGCCCAACGTTCTAACAGTGTAGCCTACCAAGAGGAGTGCCTGTGTTACGTGTAAGTTACAGATGATAAGGCTAAAGAAAAAAAAATCTGTCTCAGCTTCGTCATTAGAGTGGCACCCCCAATTTTGAAACCTGGCTACGCCACTGTCCAGACCCCTCCTTGATCACGTAAGTGCTAACATGCAGCAAAGGTAGCTACAAATCGTCTGACCACGTCCCTTAAGGTCTTTACCATTCGTCAGAAAATGTTGACCTTTCCTTAGTAAAATTCGAGTACAAAAATGGTACAACATTCCTAATAAGGTGCACATTTGGAACATCATTTAAGTACAATTTGAGTACATTTAGTTTATATTTTTACTAAAACTGTACAATAATTGTGTTCCAAATGTGCATCTTAGGAATGTTGTACTAGAATTGTACTCGATTTTTTCCAGGATTAAGCTGAAAACACAGTCCTTTTTGAGCTACCAAATATTTTGTGTAACAGGTCTTTGTTATCTTATAATCTAGTCATATAATTCCGATGCATCTACTAATCAATAACGGATAATTGGTGCTATAAATTACCAAACATTTTCACCAAACAAATTTGGTGAGAAGGTTTGGTAGCTCAAAAAAAGTATAATCTGACCTTTAGTCCACTTTTTTGTGATTTTCAAGCCCGTTACCCTCCATCGATTACCGTCAATTACAAGGGATTATTAAGGTGAATCTTGAAATGACCCCATAGTTGGCACTCAGATATAACGTTGCAGGCATTGAAATGTCACTGTTTTTCAAACCACCTTTAAAGGGTTGGGGTTGTTTCTGAATCCAAAATATACCCACTTTCCAAAATTCATACCCTCATTCTGGATTTCACCGATACCTTTTTTACACTAGTGTTTGTAAAATACCCTATTAAGGTGGTTAAGACAATATTTGATGTGCCCTGTTCACATGATTAACGATATCCTAAAGCTAGTGTAATGGTTCTATTAAGGTGGTTAAAACAATAGAATTGATATGCCCTGTTCAACATGATCAATAAAAACATTAGTGTATAATTACATGTATATACTATGTCTTGACAGGGGACATGTGTCCTGTGTAATTTCGTTTCCTATCAGACCATGCACACCGTCTGCAATTCACATGTCAATAGCATCAGCATAAACAATCAGCAAATAATCAGCTATCCTGACCCTAACCTATATCACCTAATTCACCCTTCATTTATAAAAACAACAACCCTTACTCACTTTTTTTTTGTCACGCTATGCCTGCAACATTCTTGAGTGGCCCCCAGGAATTGACCACGTAATTTGATAACGTTCCTTTAAGAGTAATTAATGAGATTTTGTTGAGGAAATGTGTACCCAGATGACACAAACATTACTTGATGGATGTAATGATGTAATGATGATAAAATACCCCAAAACACCAATGTATCGCATATATGCAATAAGTCGAAGTTGTTTTTCAACTATATAGTAAGATCCTAACAGTATAGCGCCATCCAAAATCGGACACATAAATGATTTGTTGAAAAGCCACAGTTTTTCGCGGTTGAAATATCTTGAAATATAATGACTCTACAGAACTTGTTAGCTCAATCGATAGGTCGACC
>JXSR01S074161.1:61508-77846 GCA_000969725.1 Ophiothrix spiculata | reverse complement strand
CCATTCTACCTGATGGGCCGTGTGCTGTATTTTCATCATTACTTCCCTGCTATGCTATTCAATAGTATGCTTTCAGGTAGGTCTAGCATTCTCCTCCTTGGCTGGGCGCTACATTATCTTCCATTTTACTTGATGGGACGTGTGCTGTATTTTCATCATTACTTCCCTGCTATGCTATTCAATAGTATGCTTTCAGGTAATTCTGATCAATAAACCTGTGCCAAAACAGATGCAGGTAAGGCCCAAAGTACCAAGATGGTAGTTGAGATCCTGCGGCGTTTTATTGGATTCTGGTAAAATGGAAAGATTATTTCATTTTAATAAACAGAACCAGAGTTTAACACTGACCTTCTGACAGTTTAGTCTGTCATGGGCGACGGACTTCTTCGGAGTGATCCATCCTCCTACTTCGACTTCCGGTATGACGTACCTTGAGACTTGATGACTACATCAGGAGAGGATCATATAAGTGACTAAGAAAATGTGCCCCCTCATCATGGTTCATGGATTCTGCTAGTTGCACATCTCAAAACTTTTCACTACCATGCAGTGTTCCCGCTAAGGATTTTGACTTTGCACCAAATCAACGTAAAAAAGAAAAAACTACATCTCTCCATTGCCAATTTCGGAAAGATCACCTCAAAAATGAAAGTAATTTTAAATTTAATCTGAATAAAACTGAAATAAGTGACTGTGCTGTATAATGAAAACCCTATTTTGACTTCTTGTTTTGTGAACCACTTGCGCCAAATTTTTGAGCTTCTGCGCCAATTTCGCAACATGCGGCCTTAGCAGGAACACTGCCACCGTGTCGTCTCTTGATGCCTGCACTCTACTAGTACAGTAGAACATCTTTAACACAAAATCTTAAGGGCCAACCATTTTAGTTTGTGTTCTCAGAACTTTGTGTTATCCATCATTAATTACATACAAATTAAGTGCCAGGAACTTGAAAATTTAGTGTGTGTTATCAGGGTTTTTAGGTTAAGAGATTTCGTTTTAAAGAGGTTCCACTGTAACAACATATCCTTGCTGGATTTGTGCCATTGCATACATTCTCAGTCGTGCCAACTAGTATCATTTTTTTTTTTGGGGGGGGGGTTGTGCGCCAAATGATTCAGAATACGCCAGTACGCTTTTTTCACTGAAGATACAACCTAAAATAATATTACGTAAAAGATACATATATGATCAATATGAAACTTTGAAGATAATTTACATCTTTCGAGTGTAATGTTCAAGATGTAATGCATGAAAAAGTGTTTGAATTGAATTCAAACGAGTATTGACCGATGGGTTAGAAAAATAAGGTCTGTCACACTGTATGATGATATTTCTGACTTTTGAAAGTGAGGATATTTATTAACTTAAAGGTTTTTTTAGATGGCAAACATGTAGAATTGGACAGAAAATAGTAGAATTGGACAAGTGGGTGTAGAATATCAATGTATAGATGTAGTATAGAAATGTAAATCACTTAAGGGGCCTGTTAACCCGGCCGTTTGTTCGGTAGCAGAATTTAGTTTTTCTGCATTTTCTGATACTTCAGCATGTTACCTTTTATTACAGACAATAAAATACTACAAAACAAAAGTTTTAAACTGGTTTATAGGTAAAATTAAAAGATCATTTTGACATTTTACAGTAAAATAAACACGTGGCTGTTGGCGGGAAATTACGGGCATAACTACGAGTCCTATATTTTGCGTTTAGGTTGCGTGTTTTGATGTGCGTGACTTTTTGCGCGGTAACAAGTACTGCGTGCGCGGGTGAACGCGTTGCGTTATGTTCTTGCATGAGCACATTTTGTTAAAATCCCGCAATAAACTTGTCAATATTGTAAACAAAGACCAAATAATTGAACATTGGTATTTTAGATTTCTTTCAATATTTACAAAATACGGAGCTTAAATTCGGATCAGAAAGTTGAGTACAATACTTACCAATAATATCAATTACATAATAAGTTTTATTGTCCGATGCCCAAAGTTTAGACCTCAAAATTCATGGATTTTAGGTCAAAATGTGCGATTTCTTCATTAAACAAGGGATGTCTCCATATCAGTTTTGATGAAAAAACACCATTTTTACGGGAAATGTAACTAAAAAATCTAAAAAGTACGAGGAAAGATTTTTCAACCATTATGTACAGTATATCAAAATCTAGGATCGCGTTTCTCATTTTTCAATTTAAGGTCCTAAAATCAAAGATATTCATTAATTTCTATCAAAATAGATGCAGATAAATGTCGGAAACGGCACATTTAACATGGTTTTTATTATATTTCGAAAAATTCGGCTTTATTTAAAAAAGTAAAAAATGCGATCCTAGATAATTGTGTGCAGTTTCCAAAAATATATAAGTGATAAAATGGCAGTAACAATTTTTTTAGTTACCTTTCCCGTTTCATGTGTAGGCAAAATCACTGCTTTTTGCTATTTTTTACCAAATAAGGTCATTTTTGAACCAAACCAATAGCATAAACAGATTCCTTGTCAAATTTCCTTTCTAGAAATGTACACTTTTTTATATTGTAACTTAATACTTTTAGACTTATAAGCCAAAAAAGAAAGTCAAAATAAAAGCCTTAACAGGCCCCTTAAGAATCCTTTTGTTTATTTGTTGCAGGCATTGTATTAGATTTCCTGTTAGACATTAGCAGCCTTTATCTCTCTCATCAGTCTTCACTACTGTGCCATTGTGTGGGCGTGGCTAGTATTGTATTCATCACTGCTTACAGGTAAGATCGGACTTGAACTTCAAATGGATGCAATGAAAATCTTGTCTCTGAGCTTTGCATTACTTCTTGAGCTCCTTTGTTGTAATTGCTGAAGGCAAAATAATTAGAAATTATAAATTTTGTCCTTTCCAGAATAATGTAAGCTCAATATTTTTGAGCAATTTACATGATGTAGTATTAAATGAACCATATGGCTGGCGATTGAAATTAGGTGATGTTATAAAGTGCCAATTCTTATTTCCATAGAATCTGTCATAAGAACAAGTGTCAGGACTAGTATAGACACTACAATTTTTAGCCAGTAATAATGTGTTGCAACTTTTAGCTGGTAATAATGTGTTGCAACTTTTAGCCAGTAAAATAAATGTGTTGCAACTTTTAGCTGGTAATAATGTGTTGCAACTTTTAGCCAGTAACAATGTGTCAACATTTCAAAATTCTGAATCGGGAGATTTCGCGTGAGATCACTTTCTATGGAATTCACGAGCTATTCAAAAACACTTAAAGATAACTCAAAAATCACCGTATCAGCTGACGTTCCAATAACGTTCTAAAACGAGGTAAGGGCGCACACCAGTAAAATACTACACGATTCCGGTAACACTTACGTGTATTTCAGTGGAGGAGTTATTAACTTGTGTGCGCCCATAATAGCAAAGATGGTAAAATATTTTAGCGCATAGACAGTAATAGGCTTACTTTCCGCGCTCTTAGTGTGTGTACAACTATACGAAAATGTCAACTATAGCGGATTTTCAAGATAGCGGAAGACCGCGGTAGATTTTTTTGAAAATCGGGAGATTTGGCTTAAAATGTAAACCCGATCGGGAGGGCGGGAGAACTACCAAAAATCGTGAGAAACCCAACAAAATCGGGAGACTTGACAGGTATGGTGTTGCAACTTTTAGCCGGTAATAATGTGTTGCAGCTTTTAGCCGGTAATAATGTGTTGCGACCTTTAGCCGGTAATAATGTGTTGGAACTTTTAGCCAGTAAAATAAATGTGTTGGAACTTTTAGCCAGTAATAATGTGTTGCAACTTTTAGCCGGTAATAATGTGTTGCAACTTTTAGCCGGTAAGAGTATGTTGCATTTTTTAGCCGGTAATAATGTGTTGCAACTTTAGTCAGTAATAATGTGTTGGTTTTATAGATTGGTCATAATCATAATGTAGATAGTCCAGGTTAGTTTTGACAACCGAAATAGTAAAATTTTACTTTCTGGTTTCATTTAAAAGATAGTCATACCAAAGCCATATAAAGCTAATTTGATTTCATGGTTTTGATGTTGAGTGTCTTTGTAGTTTCACATACTCTCTTCATGTGTGATTTTTGCCCTTTTACTCCCAGAAGAACATTTCTGTAAGGATAGTGTGAACATTTTACCCCCCAAAATGACAATCAAATCAAAATATTGAACACAAACTCTCAGATTACTCGCATATCAATTTCTAATTTTGTATATTTTTGCTTTCCTCCAGTTTCTATCTTTTTAGTCCGCTATCCTTTGGTACTATTGGGCCTACAGCAGAGAACATAACCAGTTCCATGCATGGACTCAAGTGGCTAGACTCATGGGAATTTTGAGACATAGACCTACATCAGATACAACAGCTCTATGCGTGGACTCAAATGCCTAGACTCATGGGAATGTTGAGACATGGACCTACATCAGATACAACAGCAGTCAGTGTGAATGAACTTAAATAGCTAGACTCCCAGGAATTCTGACAGACATGGACCTACAGCTGATGTACAATGTATAACTCTTGCAAACTAAATCCATCACAAATTTTGTTTGCGATGGTTTTTAAATATCACTAATGCCTTGTAATTTTGTGATGAAAAGAACTAATTTAAATCTTCATGAA
This sequence comes from Ophiothrix spiculata, assembly GCA_000969725.1. Lineage (NCBI taxonomy): Eukaryota > Metazoa > Echinodermata > Ophiuroidea > Amphilepidida > Ophiotrichidae > Ophiothrix > Ophiothrix spiculata. The sequence continues at coordinate 73,235 of JXSR01S074161.1, read as the reverse complement.
CAACATGGCTATTGCAAATTTTGCAACCACAGCATGACACAAAGCCTTGTGCTCCCATTGAAGAATTCAGTCTGGCATTACTTAAGGGCACAGTTAACCCCTAATTCCTGAAATATTGTATGCTTTGTAACTCAGCAACAGATAAGTAAATCCATATGAAAGTATACATTTCTAGATGTGGATTTTCATGCAGAAGATGATAAAATACCAAGAGCAAAGGCAAAACTTAGGGCTAAAATAATAGACTATGAAATCAGTTTCTGGATATCAGTAGCAAAATTGTGATGATCTTTAATTTAAGTTTCATAAGTTATTTATTTGCATTAAGCACATGGCTTTTTTATGCTTTTGATATGTACAAAGATTTTGTAAATAAAAGTGTAATATTTTGCAACATACAGGGTAAAATGTTGTCCGTTGTCTTCTACATGAACATCATCTTCTGAAATAATAGCAAATAGCCTTAAAATTTACACAAATGGAAGGAAGGGTCACTGAAAACTTTTGTATTTCTAGTTTGAATTAAAATAAAAATTGAATTGAAAGGGAAGGGAAGGTGGCTGCTCAGATTTTGGTTATGTACGGATGCACAGCTAGAGATTTGAATACAACCCAGTATGTAAACCTGAGAAAGTGAAAAAAAATAACTTGTGTTGAACTTTGTGTGCGGTGAAAACAATCAATACTTCAGCTAGGATTCTTTCGATTTCTTTCCTTTTTAGCGAGAATGAAATCTGTGAAATGATGAGGTGTTTGTTATCTTGTTGTGGTTTGAATTCAACACATCTCACATGATTTTGGAATCAAAATATCTTGAAAATTTGCGAGAATCGATCAAATTTTTTTACGAGAACCGCCATTTTCTCCATCGAGTTGAATGGGGAGTCGGCAATTGTTTTCACCGCGCTGTATCGGACAAAAGTCCTGAATGAAAACAAGACGCCTGGATGTCCGTGCTTGCCTATTCAAACCCTTGAATACATTTTTACAATGTAAGTTGCATTTTAAAGCACATTTTGGTGAACGATTGTTAAACCAAAGGACAAATTGGTCAAAATTTTTTTGAAAAATGCAACCGATATGTAAACCATTTTTCAAATTTTGTAAATCTGGGAGGCGAAAATGCAACCGTAGTTGGCTGCACATCGGTATAATCCACGACCATTTGAAGTACATTATTCCAATAGCGATAAAACAAACCCGACCAGTTTCAATTACCCCATCGATATTGATCTAATTATAATGACTGTTCACCCTGTGATTGGTTACACCTCTGCCGCGCCCCTTTTATGATGTCATTATACTTTACCCTTAATGTACAATGCACAGTAATGATAAAATTATTTTTACAAGATTAGGAAAACTTTCAGTCAATCCTTTACAAACTTAGTCAAATAATCATGTTAAAACTATGAAGGAAAATAACAACTGAAAAAACTTAAAATTATCATGATGAAATAAGCTGAAAATTTTAATTTTTAAAGGCGTTTGACACAATGCCCAAAATACCACAGATGTCTCGTAAGACATTCCCCTATATTTTGCTTTTTCTTGTATTTTAATTCCGGATTTGAATAGTCCATCATGTCGTTAATAGTATGTAGATAACATTGATATCCAGATAAAAAGGTTGAAAACAATAGTTTTTCTAATTCAAGCGATTTACGTCCTGTATACAACATATTATTGATGGCCATTATTTTCTGACTTCTATCGTTGTGTGTTCAAGTATACGACATTAAGTACGTGTGCTCTGATGTGCTGTGCTATTAATTGGTGTGACCTCGATTGTTTAGAAACTGTTGAATAAAGTCAATAGATATGTTGAGATTTCAAATGGTCGTGAAACACCTGTCCACTGAGTACTCCCCTCAACTAGGTAATATTATTTCACGGTGAATCAACATATTTTGTGCAATAAATATCAACCATCAGGTGCAATAGTTGGTTTGTGATTCGTCATTTCTGTCTTTTCCTTATGGAGTAAGTATAGTTGGAATATTCCAGATTTTATATACTTAGCAACAAATTTTTGTTGAAATTCATTCTTTTGTTATTTTTTACAATATCATTTTTAGTTGACAAAAATGTTTAACATAGAAAGCTTGTAAGCAAAAGCATTTCAAGCAAGTGAGAAAATTGGTTATCTTCATGAAATTAAAAAAGAAAAAATTATCAAAATGTATTGTTATTATTATTTTCTTTTATACTCTGCCCACTTTTCCTGTAATTGAATATGCCAGTACAAGAAAACCCCCAACTCCAATAGCTCCCTTCTGTAAAATATAAATGCATACAAATCTCTGAAAATGCTTCCAAATCACTAAAAAGCATTTCAATGTCTTTATCCCAATCATAGTGTCACATTTGACCTTGTTGACTTTTTAGACATTGTTAGATAATTTTTCTAGTATATAATTGCAGAGGGGAACTCGTGGAGTTGTGGTTTTCTTGTACTGGCTGTTTAAATACAGCAACTATATACTATAACAATTATCTAACAATGTCGAAAAAAGTAAACTACAAGGTCAAAAGTGACAGTATGATTAGGATATTGAAATTGACATGGAAATGCTTTTTTAGAGATGTAAAAGCATTTTCAGAGATGTGTATGCATTTATATTTTGTAATATAATTAACAGAAGGGAGCTATTTGAGTTGGGGTTTTCTTACACTGGCGTATTCAATTTATAGGTTTGTAATGAAAAAGCTGGTAAAGTGCTACTTCATAATACAGCTTGTCCCAATCAAAACAAAATGAGCAATTGTAGCAAAATTACTGTACTTAGTTATAAGATATCATAATGTGTGCTTTTTTACAAGAGCAATAATAGTGGTAGATATACTTCATCATTTTGTAGTCATTTTCATTCAGAATTTTTCTCATGGTGGTTGGTTTTTAAGAATGGAGTAAACTGTTAATTCTGAATGAGAATTTTCATTCTAAATGTTCACATTATGGAGAATGTAATAAATGGAGACCTATTTTTTACCCAATTGCACATGTTCAAATGCTTACTGATGGGTAATATAATGTTTGATATTGATTCTACGGACTAGATCTATTCATGGTAAGCTAATCTCTTCTTGCAATGATGGTTATGATTTACACAATGGTGAAATTGTACATGTGAAAATGTTCATTTAGAATGAAAGTTTACACCATTCTTAAAAACCAATCACCATGTGAAAATGTCTACAAACTACAAAAATGACGAAGTATATCTACCGTTTAATAATCAACAACAAAAGTTTATCTCATACAAGTTAAGCACCCCAGTCCAGAGGTATGCAGAATACGTCGATCCTGGGTGTCCCAACCGGAAATCAATCTTTACCGAAATTTAATCCAACAATGCACTGATAAAGCATAACGATGCACCCAAATAGGCGTGAAATGGATGCGCACCCACCCATCCCAAACAACAATTCAAATTGCCCGCTCTTAAGTATATGAATTGGAGGAGTTAATGTCACGGCTTATTAGTTTTATAGGCAAAACTCTGTTTGGGCTAAAATGTCGGTAAAGATTGACTTCTGGGTGGAAACCCAGGATCGACGTATTAAAGGCCCAAAATCAACCTTGCACCCTGGTGACATAAGCCGCAAGAAACCGCAACGCCGGTATGACATCAGTATGACACCGGTGAATGCTTGCGATGCCCGGTCGTATGCTGGTGGTTAACTGACCATAACTGAAGACATTGTATACAAGTTGCAAGGTTTTTACTCGGAATTAAATTCTTGCGGCACGCTTCCGGCGTCTCTACCTTTCATGGACACCGTCCGGCCGACCGGTCGGACACATCGTAACCTCGCCGCAAGGTTATGTGACCAGGGTATCCGTCAAATATATATGATCAGCCATCGTTTATGAGCGAACTCTACCTAACCACTACACCCAAGGAATGAGGTGCCAGAAATAGTTTAATTCTTAAATAAATTTACAAGTTAACTATAAAAAATGCACCCAGGTCAGGATTTTTCCTCCATTTTAAATCTATGGGGAAAATGCCATGGTATTTGAACAGGGCTGGACATTGGTATTTTTTTGTACTAAACACTTGAAATTACTAACGCTGACACCGAAGTTACCGGCCATTGTCTTTCAGGTGAGTGTTAATGTCCAGCCCTGTTTTTGAATGACTCCTGAAGATGGGACCCCTCTATTCTATGTTTTGTTTGGAACCAATTATCACATGTTGGGCTAATTTCACAATGAAATGAGATCAGCTCTTCATCAGCACATTGGCACAGATGTTAAAAACAAACAAATGAAACTCCCAAATGCGAGGAAAAATGGGCTGATATCTTTGAGGATATGAATATAGATTGGAGTGAAGTTTATAGAATTCCAATGTTCTCCTCCCGATTGACTAAACTTCGTTATTTTCAATTTAAGATTCTGCACAGATATATTGGTGTTAATGAGAATTTACATAAATTTGGCTATGTTGATTCCAACTTATGCACTTTATGTAATGCTGAAATCGAAAGCATTCCACACTTATTTTGGCAGTGTGATATATCCACTCAGTTCTGGAAAGAGGTTCAGCGTCATATATATTAAAGAAGAATGTTACTTTGACTATGAAAGATGTTATACTTGGTATTCTAGATCCTGATAACAGTATTTATAACTTTGTTATCTTACATGCTAAACAATATATTTATAATGCTAGGTGTAATGATTATAGGCTGAATATAACTGCATTTAAGAAGCAACTTAAGAACATCTATACAGTTGAAAAATATATTGCAGAGAGAAATAATAGAGTGGAAGAATTACAAAGAAAATGGAATTCCATCACTACTTGAATCTGTTAATTTCAATGTATCATTGCTCATGTGAAATTTACTTTTTTGCATATATTCCTTGTTATTTATCTACCTGTATCACTGATTGTTTTTATCATGTTTTCATCATATACTTACATCGTGAGAACAATACAGGGTGTATCAAAAAGAAGTTTACAGTGATTAAAGTGACTCTATTTCAAAAAGTATGATACATTCTCTCAATTTGTTTTTAATTAAAAGTTATAGAGACCATTATCTTTCCATAACAGAAACAATTACAGTCGTACGACAACCGAAACGAAAATTATGGTCAATTATGTAAATTGTAAATAAAATCAGCTGTGCAAAGATTGTCTGGTTCCAAACTTGCAATTTTGACTGAAGGTAACATCTTTTAGCTAAAAAGAAGATCAAATAGGACGAAACAAATAACTTCTGACGTTTGAAGGCTAAATCCTATCCATTTTTGCCTTGTAATTACAGTTTGAATAAACTTTGGATATTTGACCATTGTCTGCCCTTTTTATTACTTCATTTTCAAGGCTAGTTCACTGTCCACACATTAAAGAAAACAACTTCCCTAGATACTTAAATTCACAACTGTCGTGGCACCATTAATGGTTTTCCAATATCGCTTGGTTTGATGTCCTAAGGTCTAGTTTAAGCCAAAGATATTAACGAATTGGTCGATATCTTTTGATCAATGTTTAAAACTAATTGCCAAAAAGTGTCGCACTTTGTTAACAGAGCCCTAATCTGACATGCAGGTAATGTTAAAGTTATCTAGTCTTCGTAAGAAGGGAAAAACATAAGGATCCGTCATTATTTTTTATTGACTTGCGCAACTGGTTTTATTTACAATTTACAAAATTGACCATAATTTTCGTTCTAGTTGTCGCACATAAGTAATTTTTTCTGTTATGGAAAGATAATGGTCTCTATTACTTATAATTAAAAACAAATTTAGAGAATGTATCATACTTTTTGAAATGGAGGCACTTTAATCACTGTAAACTTCTTTTTGATACACCCTGTATAATAAAAGCATAAGAGAAAGAAAAAAAAACATAATCAACACAATCGTATATTTTCAAAGAGTTTTGAGTTCTTTATTGGCCATTTAACCACACAACATTGTCAAGAGCAAGACCTTTAAAAGGGGTTCAATGAATACCTGAGTATCATATTCTATGCTATTTCAGTACAATTAATTAAATGTAAGCGTCCAAATCCTCTATTGTAATTCAGGCACAATACACAGTTGTAATCCGCTCTTTATACTTAATTTGATCAAATTAATTAAATATAGGGCATATGACATATAGTGTATATCTCAAAGGAATTGTGTTTTATGTTAAAGATTTGTTTTGTGCAAACTAACATGTAACCATTGATCAATACATCACTGGTCAAAATTTTAAATCGTCATGTGAAGAAAGTTGTATCTGCAATGGCTGCCCTAAGTTATATTTATTTTACAACTTGTCACAAGAGTGTGAAAATTCCTTCAAAATGTCACTGTTTTATGTCAGTGGTTCTTGAAATGGTTCTTCAGGTGACACTGACCCAAGACTGGAGATTATTCAATGTGCAATCCAAATTTATGACAAATGGCAGCTATTGCAGATACGACTTTCTTGCACTCACATGACAAAATAGCATTATATGAGTACTGCTTTCACAAAATGAGTATTTAAAGGAGCTTGGTCCGATTTTTCAAAATTTAGTTTTCCATGTCATATGAAAGAAGACCATTCAAGTGGTGTAAAGTATCAAATTTCAGCTGAATCTATCAAACCGTTTTGATTTTACTGGCAATTATGTGTTTAAGAACCGCCTATATGTCACTTAATTAATTATGGTTACCATAATTAGACACATTTTCACATACCCTGTTACCTCGATCATAAGAACATGTTACCTTGATCATAAGAACACATTCAAATGGCTGAAAGATTCTCTTTTACACTTTATTTTTATCAGGTGCTCAATTTTTTTTTTTAACTTGTGTAAACTTCAAAAATAGTGTGCTCACATATTTGGTATTTCTTATCTTGTATATTCTCAATATTTCTATTTTTGATGTAATTTTATCTTTTAATATTTTGTGTAATGTGTATAGTATGTAATTTAAGTAATTTTTAATTCCAATTCTATACTTGTATATTGTATAATTTTTATGTATAGAGGGCCCTTGTGGAAAGCAGTGCTAGATCACTGATCTTGGCTACCCTCTTTAAATATGTCTGAAATAAAATAAATAAATAAAATAAAATAAATCCAGACATGACAAACAATTACTGTTTTGGAAATACAAAATATGAAAGTACTTGCTGATCTGGTGAATAAAATATAACAAGTTAACAGGATGACCGTTGTAATTTTTCACCATATCAGGATTTAAAGTGGAGATGAGGGAGTTCTTATGATCAAGATTATAGGGTATACTGGTACCAAAATCTCAACAAGTTTGAAAAAAAGTTGAGGCAATCGGACTATGCTCCTTTTAGTGGCAAATTGTGTTTCGAGCAAACACGTCTCCGAGGTGAAAATGAGGTATGGTTTAAGGTTTTTTGTTTTCTTATGTAAATAACATTCATACATTTATCTTATGCATGGGTCAGTTTGAATCTAAAAACACCTTCCTCAATCCTGACCTTGGAATTAATCAGCACATGAAAGTCTTGTGGAGGGTTGTTTACAGATTCAAACTGACCCCTGCATTAAATTTGAGCTGCTAATAACATAAGGAAACAGTTTTCAAGGTTATGCGATCATTGGTTACTATCATAAGAATTATAAACCTGGAACTTAAAAGGTGAAATTCAATTGTTTTACTTTTAAAACAATTGTTTTAGTTAAAACTGTCTTGGATTCAACCTACCAACCAATAGACTCTTTTTGAATGGCTGTGAGGTTAATCTCCCATGCACTTCTCACAAGCATTACTGGAGTCATTGTTTGATCATTGCAATCATGTAAGGCTATACAAAATCTATTTGAAAGTGTGGTAATTTAATTCATACCACGGAGGAACGGGTTGGCGCAGCAGTTGTTCCCTCGCCTTGCACCAATGAGGTCCCGGGTTCAATTCCCGCGCCCGGCACTTTATGTGCATTTGGTTTTCAGTCCATGCTCGCTTCCGTAGGTTTTTCTCCAGGTACTCCGGTCTTCCTCCTGCATTCAAAACTGAATTTAAAAAACATCTTGGAGCCCTGTTGAAGATAAACTTCCTTTAGCTTACTTGGTACCAAGTACCAAATTGGGTTTCCTTCGCGAAAGCCTAAACAAGGTGATTTTTGATTGCTACATGTTCAATCCGACACAAATACACCTGTGAGGTATATTTGTCTCGGAATCAATATATGATTTATCAACAATTAATATTGCATCCAGTACTAGCCGAGTACATAGTTTCTTTAAAGACATTGATAACACATTTGATACAAAGTATTTGTATATTGCACAATGTTGTTTTTGTTGAATTTGTTTTCCCAATCTTAACTTAAACCCTTGCAATTTCATTGAAAAGGGTGAGTTTGCCTATTGCTAGAAATTTTGTGTGTCATTCACATACAAAAAAAATAGTATTTTTAGTCTTTACATATGTGATTTGCGTAATCCACAAGGTCAAATTCAAGTTTAAATTAAATATTTCAAGATCACTGTGCTTTAAACTACTCCAATATGAAAAAGTTATGACAAATTTTGATTGCTTGTGCCATTTGCTTTCTAAAGACACCATTTTCAACTTATTTGTTGCAGTGGTTACAGAGATATGGTCATTTTTGTATTGGCAGGTGTGTCTATTTTAGCATATTAAATAGGATGTGTCATAACATGAAAACCCTTATGTCTGTTTGCGCCAAAGTGTTCAAGCTAAAATCACCATGCAAACCGAATTTGAGGTAACTTGACGAAGGTGGGGTGTACATTTCAATTTTTTTTGTGTGATTTGGCATGGTATGACCCTTCTATACTCTATAAATCTTAAAGTATGCAACAAACAGCAGATTAATGCACAAAAACCAATATGACCATACAGAGAAATAAATTAGTCAATATTCATCGAACGAAAACAACGCCCCCACTCTTGCTGAATATTCATATAAACGTATGATAAAGGTTTGTCCATGTGTTAGCGACAAAATTCAGACAAAAATAATACCAAAATCATGAACGATTCATGTACAAAAATATTAATACGCAGTGATTTGGTCCTAATCAATCCAGATCAATCATAACTAGTGTCTTCCACAATACAAAGCCACTTGTTTGCAATGTTGAAAAATACAAGAGTTAGGCCCAAATCATAGTCGGCCTCCAAACAAAATTTTTCCTACCAAACATTTGAACGTGACGTCACCAAATATTTGCCATCGAACTTAAACTATGAACGGGTAGCAAACATTTGGTCCAATGTATAAGGCAATTCAATAACATGTGCAATCTAGCGCGAAATTTTGTTTGGTCTCAACTCGGTGTTGAAGTTATTTTGTTTGGAGTCACTCGTCATTTTGACGTCACGACCAAATGTTTGGTAGGAAAAATTCTGTTTGGAGGCCGACTATGATTTGGGCCATATGCTATGGATCTCTTAACAGAGTCTGATTGCTTACTTCAAGGTTTATAGAGTATACATGCATATATCAACCAGACACCTTTAAACAGGGACAGGGGCCAATACAAACTTCCAACAGTATTGACCTCTAGTCTCCTGATGAAGCTTGGTGGTCACAAGCAAAAATTTTGAGGTACGTTTCAATCTTGTGTTTGAAACAAGAATTAAATCTGTAATTTATACTTGCTTGCTCTTGCTGATCACCTCCATCAGGGGTGCCAGTGTAAGTTAATGAAATTGTTGGAAAATGGCGAATAATATTTATAAATGACACTTCTGCACAACAGAAATCTTATGTGGTATTTTATCTTTTTGTAGGTGATGACGTCAGAAGATGACATATGATATGACATCAAGAAGATTTGAGAATGTTATTTCACCCTGCCCCTCTTTGATGCAGAGTGCCCCAGACAGGTGTTAGTCCAGGACTTTGCCCTTTGCAGTTATCTTCTAGCGTTGCCTCAACATTTTTTCAAACATTTTGAGATTTTGGTACCAAAATGATGCTCATATTGTTCTCATACCCCATGTGAAATTTCACAGCTGAGTTATGTTCCGTTTTGGAGATATCTATGAAAATGTGTCTAATTATGGTAACCATAATTAATTTTACACAGTAACATATAGGCAGCTCTGAAATACAAAATTGTCTATAAAATCAAAATGGTTTGACTGATTTAGCTTAAATCTGAAACTTAGACCTCCTAAGTGAACATCTTTCATATGTTATTGAAAACTAAATTTTGAGAAATCGGACCAAGCTCCTAATCTAATAATCTTTAACTGAACAAACTCAAATTCCTGTACCTACCCAATTGTGTCTGTTTTTACCTAGTTGGGGCTCATTAGATGTATGTGAAACATCAAGAATAAAAACCTAGTAGAAGTTTTGGCAAAGATCAATATTCATCACATTTCCAAAGATACTTTGAACTATTTAAGACTCTGCATATTGAACTCACGAGATCATTTTCAGAAACTGCAACAACCACTTTCAAAATGTAGACTCCATTTTCTGATTTACAACAATAAATACAAAATATAACATTGCTGAAAGTACCCGCCATACATGTTCACTGACATTCAATAAATTTCTCCGACATACAAAACATTTGACCAATATTGGCTTAATTTGAGCCACAAATTGCATTGCTATAGTTGCATTTTATAAGTGCCGTTTTTCTTTCTGCCATAGTTCTGCTATGCATGTTTCATATTCCTCACCAGGGAATCTCTCTACAAAGGATGTGATTATTCCTGCTGCTGATGCCTCATATTCACTAAGTGTTACACCACCATCTAGTATGGAGAAAGAAGAAAAAAATTAAAACGACTTGTGAATGAGCTCGAATAAATAGAGGCTTACTTATACAATGGATTAATTGGACAAAATATTAGTAAACTATTATCCCTAGTAAAAATCGAGTACAAAAATAGTACAACATTCCCAAGGTGCACATTTGGAACATCATTTAAGTACAATTTGAGTACATTTATAGTACACAAATTTGTACTATATTTGCACTAAAACTGTACTATAATTGTGTTCTAAATGTGCATCTCAGGAATGTTGTACTAGAATTGTACTCGTTTTTTTCCAGGGATGATATCAGCTATTTACACACCCAACTGTGGCTTGTGGATCATTTGAAAAAAAGTCGAGAACTCTTCACACTGGTTGCATCTGGCTAGGGCTAGGGCTAGGCCATGCAAAATTAGTAAGCTTAAACTACTTATGCACAAAACTAGGGGGAAGCGGGTTAGCGCAGCGGTACTTCCCTCACTTTACACCACTGAGTCCCGGGTTCGATTCCCGGTCCCGGCGCAGTATGTGCATTTGGTGTTCAGTCCATGCAGGTTCTTCCCCAGGTACTCTGGTCTTCCTCCTCCATCCAAAACTGCTTTAATTAAAGAAAGATCTTGGACCTCAATGGAAATAAGCTTCATTAGAGGCTCTCTTGGGTCATCCTTGGCCATTAGCCTAAAGATTTCTTTCTTTCTTTCTTACAAGTGAGTTTACACAAGCTATCAAATGACAAGATTATCTTCATATGGTATATAAAACAAATATTTGCTGCTCTTTATTTGAGCAATGGTGCAAATCTACCCTCAATGACTGGAGACCATGGGCCTATCATTGCCTTCCATGTCGGCAATAGTCTCCAGTCACCTTGGGTAGATATTTTGCACCATTGCCCAATGAGCAGTAAATATTTGAATACTAACCTTTATCTAGTGATGTATTGACCTGTATAAACATCCTCCATGGTAGCTTTCTGTCCATGACTATCTGCTGGAGTGATAGT
>JXSR01S074161.1:35102-49354 GCA_000969725.1 Ophiothrix spiculata | reverse complement strand
CATAATCCTATGATTTAAATCAGTGGTCATAATAGCTTCTTAGAATTCTTGAAGGACACTAGGTTACTAGGCCAGTGTACTTTGATAACATTACAGTCGGCCATATTTTATTACGTCATTGTGACGTCATTCAGCGACCAATTTCCATAATTTTAATCAAGGGAAAGAAGAAAGCCCACCCTTTACTATGGTATCAAAAAAACTAAACTTTGGTCATGTCATTAAGGGAGGTCGGAGCCTCACGATTTCTGAAAATTTATTTTGATCATAACTTGAAAACTAATGAAGTAAACTATATAAAAGTATACATTTTTAGAAAGGAAATTTCACAAGGAATCTATTTATAGCATCAGGTTCTTGATTTAAGAACTCGCTTTTTAGTAACTCACCAAAAATGAGTTATTTTGCCAAATATTTTTGAACAAGCCTAAGAAAAATACTTTTCTGCCAAAATGTTCAAAAATATGTGTAAGTCATCTATATTGATGGTTCTAGGGAATGTTTTCTCAATTTTTTGTTTAATCCCCTAGTTTTGAAAATTTTGGTCAGAAAAGGCCAAAAATTCATTTTTTTCAAAAAATCATGATTTTGGGGCATTTTTTGGCACTTTTTGGACATTTTTGTGAAAACGAAGAAGTTAATCAAAAAATTGAGAAAACATTCCCTAGAACTATCGCTTTAGATGAATTTTACCTATTTTGGGAGATTTTTGCCCAATAATACTTTTTCTAGGCTTGTTCAAAAAATGTTGGCAAAATAACTCGTTTTTGGCGAGTTTCTAAAAAGCGAGTTCTTAAAATTTGAATTTGATGCTATAAATGGGTTCCTTGTAAAATCCCCTTTCTAAAAATGTATACATTTATGTAGTTTACTTTATTAGTTTTCAAGTTATGATAAAAACAATTTTTAGGGATTGTGAGGCTCCGACCTCCCTTAAGATGTACTGGGCCCTGTAATCCTTCAAATGCAGGGACTTAATTACACTGCATGTCTCAATTTCCTCCATACAGCTTAAATTTTAAGTGGGTAGGTAGATGACATCAATTGCAACCTGTGAAAAAAGTAAAACTACTTAGGAGACCATTTCTGCACCATAATGTACATAAAGACGATTGACTATATTGACAAAATTTCATTGATATAGCACCATCCGTTTTGGGTAAAGTTTAAAACTTTTTGATACCCCCTCGTATTATTATCTCATGATCATTCACATTTGACATAGGCTGATACGTTTTGATAAGTAGGTGTATTAACGAGATAACCAGTTCCCTCTTTCTCTTTTAGGTTTAAACATTTCACATAACACTTTGTGACATATTTAATGAAGACACATTAGATAAAACGCACCCAATTTCAGTTGTTGCATTGTCAATTGTATTGTATTTTTCTTAGGTTGGTAGCTGTTTCAGAAAGAGCCACTTTTGCAATCTTAATTATGTTATAAGCTTGATGAGTGTCTAGGACACAATCTACACTTTAATTCAGTTATTTCCTTTAGGTCAAATATCTTGATACAATACAAAATTGAACTTTTATTGGATTTGGAAACTAAATAAGGAACTTGTAACTTGAACTCAAACAGCAAGGATTGAGTCACAAGTGTCAGTTGATTCAAACCAGGGATGCCAGAAAGAGGACATAAACCAAATCAAAGCCAATGCTGTTTGTACGATATGCTAATATTTTGCTAAAAATGACTGACTCTGACACTAAAAAAGAACGACTTGAATAGATAATTCTACTGCTCAGAGTGACTAACTAACCTTGTCTTGTTCAGTGAGGAATGTAATCTTCTGGTCTTTGGTGTGAGCTGATAACACATTGCCTAATGATACATTCTTGAAGCCTTCATCTTGTCTAATATCATCATCTGAAAGAAGAAATCGGCAATACATTCTGCTATAAGAGGGACTCTCCACACAGACAATTCAATCTGTACTTTGCATGTATATTAACCTGGATTTCATCAAATGATCACATGATCAACTGTGTGTGCCGTGCACACGTGTAGTTGCTTTATTTCCACTCACAAGCACACCCACGTGTGTCAATTCCCAGTATATTCCCAGTATGTTCGGAATAATTCTACAGAATTGATCTCTTTGGCATCTAGCAATCCAATCTTCATTTGTAGTGATGCACCGATAAGCCTTTTTAACCGATGCCGATTACTGATTATATGATGAAAGTATCGGCCGATACAGATACCGATTAATTGTTCAATGATGTGAACGGACTTGAAAAGGAACCATGCACTAACACATCAATGTATTTCACTTAATAAAATGATTTTATGAACAGTTAAGAGAAATCCTGTTTGTAATGGTGTAAATGCTTGCAGTAAAATGTGAGTTTTTACATTATAAAATTTAAATTTTGTAATTGTACGTTGTATTCAATTTTTGTTTCCAACAAATTTGTGTTTTTCTCTGTTTTTTCTGCATAATAGGCTGAAATTAACTAAATAGCTAATTATCGGTTGATATTATCGGTAATTTGGTGAAGAACCGATAACGCAAATATTGGTTCCGATATATCGGTTACCGATAAATCGGTGCAACCCTATTCACTTGTTTCAAACATTGTGTCTGTTTGTCTAGTCAGCAATACATTTTGTTCTTTGACCAATCTTGCCAAAACTTATACCATATATAGCCCCATCCCATAAAAGTTTATAACCAAAGCTTAACATATGGGTATTTAAGATTGGTAGTCCTCTGTAAAATGAACTGAGACACTGAACCTGCAATACCAGTTACGTTGAGACCGTGTACACGTGTAAATGTGTACACGAACGGAACTGCCGTAAACGTTTACAAACTGTTTCAAACGGTTACCTGTACATGTGTTCAATCAACCTTTCTCTAGGATTTTTGTGTGAATTTTAACCAAGTATCATCTATCATCTACATTTTCATGTACATCACCTTTAACTGAAATGAGCCATGGATGGCAAGATTACGATTTTGAAGAAAATAATTGGTTTTTTTTTCATTAATTAATAGACAATTTTCTTTGGTTTATCAGGCACAGACTGCCGTGTCATGTTGTGTATCACATAATAATGATCCAAGCTTTTATCATACTAAGCACTAAGAAATAACCTGTCATACCCCCTCTATTGTTCACAGCACTTTGCTGCTCAATATACATTGTTTTTTATCAAGATAGCACTTATAAAGCAATGAAATATCACAGAAAATTCTCAGATTCTGAGCAATGGAGGTTCAAATCAGTAACAGACGAATGATAAATTGGCTTTTGTGAATACTGAAATATAATATTTTTTTTCATGGAATAAAACCTAACATTTGAAACTGGCTGTGAAAATATTTATGTTTTAAGCTTAACCTACATGTACACACACTGAGCAGTCTGTGTTAATTTACCCTGGCCGGAGAATTTTTATTTATATATATGTGTATACAAACGAATAAAACATCGTGTACACTGATTTGTTATTAACCGTGAACTCCCAACGTTAAATATCAGATACATATAGTACATTAATAATCACCTGAATCTGTCTCTATTTTCTACCCATCAACGATACTTACAGTTTGGAATGTTGATACCGGCAGGGATACCACTAGAAGCATACGATAGGACATCCAATGAGGTGAAATCTGGCTTCAAGAATTTGTCTTTCTCATAAGCTGGTGGCCACGGTAACAGAGGCAAGAAACCTTCAGCATTGTCTACAAGACTAGAAAATTTAGCGCTCATTTCTTTGTTGACCATTGAGACAAACCCTGTTAAATGAAAGATGAACAAATGATTTATTAATTTCATTAGACTATGATAAAGTGGAGTTTCTATGAGTATACTTAGTTGTCAATTGATCAGCTCATCATACTTGAAAAATTACCTAACATCAACGAAGGTCAAGTATCTATTTGAAAAGATTCATAATTCACAGGTGCATTTTCATGTTTAAATATGTAACCGACTTGATTTGGCTAAGGCTATTTACACATATCTTTATCATGTACAAACTGTCAATTTCCATTTTAAAATTCACCATAGAACAGTCTTTTCAAGCTTTTCTGATGTGTTAATCATAATACTTCATTATTCATTATAACCTCACAGCTCATATTAATGACGGATCTACTTGCAGCGAATCATGAGCGGTTTGATCTAAATGGAAAATCGCTATACAAAAACCAGTTATTATTATTATTATTTTAGCCAATCAGAATACTGACAGAATTGTCTGCAAGTTTTCAAATGCACACCTTACGTCCCATGTTTGGTACTTGTACTTTAAAGGTGCATTGGACAATATTTTCAAATTTTATTTGCAGATGATTTGCACTTGATTTGTTAAATAATAACAGTTGGGTACTGAATTTTGTGAAAATTTTATATAGAGCCCTTGGAAAAGCCAAAAATTAGAATTTTGTTCAGCAAATGTACCTTGGGTATGAGGCTATTCTTAAAACATGTTTTTAGATGCTATATGCTAAGAAAGAGACAAAATTCTGACGGTAAAACAATCTTTTTACATCATAAATTGCAGATGAATCAAAAGAAATTTCGACTTTGCAATATATTTCCAGATATAACATTTTTTAAATTTCGCCAATAGGGCAGTAATTATCGCTGTCGACAACGATAATTATTATCTTGATATTTTGGGGCCTAATTTGACTAAGAAACTTTGCATGTAGCCATTACTGAATGAGTGGTATTTTTCGTGCTACATTTATTTTAGCGCTTTTCGCGCAAAATGAGATTAGCGCGAAAATAAATGTGGATTTGTTGCAAATGGAATTCTATAAGTTCATATGCGCGAAAATAAAAACGCGCGAAATGGTCCAAAATTGTCTGAGCGCGAAAATTACTGAGCGCGAAAATATTGGCGTTTACAGTATTACTGGTACATGTAGTTCATCAAATGCTACCAAAATCTCAAAATGTTTAGAAAAAAGTTTGGGGATGATGTTGACCTTGTCCAATGCCCCTTTAACATCCAGCACTTGGAAAAAGTGCTTAACGTTGGCTCATCAACCAAAGTTTAATTAATTGCTGAGCCCGAACTATTCATGATTGATTTCATCCATCATTCATATTAAATACATAAATAAAATTCTCAATTTTCTAGTAGCAATTAATAATTGGGCAGGATCTATACATGATTTCATCAAGACTATGCTCCAGATCAAACAGCATACACATTTTTTTGATTTTTAAGTAGCAACTCCTCCTTACCTTCCCACTCTCCCCTGACACCAAATGGATCCCGATACGACTCAATGAAGCCAATATAACTGTGAATGAAATAATGAAAGAAAGATACAGAGTATCAGCCATTTTACCTGCACACGTAACAATTTACACAGAACATAATCAATAGATCACTTTCATATGTCCAATAATGCATCTTCAACCCTAACCCCACTGGAACTCACTCTCCAAAAATTACTGAGCTTTAGTGAGTTAAAGTTCCAAGATAATTTAGACCTCGGATCAAAATGCTTACAAAAACTCACAGTGAGCTTTAGCTCTGTATGCATTCGAACTGCAAAAAATGTCAATTCAGGATTAGGGAAGTACCATAAAGTGCGCAAACGACCATATTTCTAAGTTGTGTGTGTTCATGACTTAACTTGCGCACTGAGTTGTAATATGGTCGTTCGCGCACTTGACGGTACTTTAAAAATGCATTATGGGACATGCAAAAGTGGTCTATTGCCTACCTGCCCCTAGGCTGAGAAAATATAGATATTATACATTAGTGTTTTCATAGATGGCTAAACATGTATAATTGGGGAATCTGATCAATTTTTGTGTATGTAAAACAGCAAAGTGAAATTAGACGATTAATCTATAGATAAACAGTTGATTACTTCTGTACTTACTATTTAGGTTTATCTTTAACTCAGCATCTCTAAGTATTTATGCACATAAAATGACAATGAGGAATTATTTTTAGACTATAGGTTCACTGTCTTTGATTCAGTATCATGATCCATTTAAGGCAAGATTTGCAATGCAAATTGCATACATATCAATTTGAAGGGTGTGTAAGTAGCCCCAAACTGAAAAATTGGTGAGGAGTACAGTTCAAGAACCAAATTCACATGGGTCATCTGTAGATCAAATCTGGATTACAGTCATAAGAGATGACAGATGTACCACTACATCACCCTTACTTACTGTTCAACGATAGGCCCTTTGTCCTTAATCCAGTATCTTGATCCGTCTTTGTGTGAATCTATCGATCCTGATGTGAAACTATCGATGTACCCCGCCAACATTTTCTCTTCATTCTCATTGGCTGCACTTTCCTGAAAGATCATCCAAGAGAAAGTAATTAGAATGTATAAGTATACTTCAAAGTCATTTCATGATGATGTGCAATAAATATGATACATCTTCCAAAACTTCCAAATGTATTTGTTAGGTTATCACCAGTTGGTGATACTTATTGCTCCTTAATATAATAACCTTTTATTCAAAACGTACAAGTTTTAAAATACTACTAGATATTCCTGTTTGTTCGCACAATATGGAGAGATATCTATAGTTGGGTGCTGTATATGATACAGCACCCAACCATAGATATTTGCATTGTATAAGAATGGGAGGCATAGCAGAGACCATTTCAATAGGTAAAGTATCAGAAAAATGTTTTACTCAAGGGTATTAGTGAGTCCAAAAATAAGCAAAGGTCTGCCTTTATGAACCCCCTGCAAGGGCCCAAGTCTGCCCAAGGGGACCAGCTGGGGTCCACTCTACTTCTGGGGGTCCCCTTTGAAAAGTGGATGTAGTTGTAAAGGAACAAAAACACAGTAACTTGAATTTTTGACTTTATTTAAAAGTAGCTTCGTTTATATCCCTGCTGAAGATGCCGACAGGTTCCTGAATATGAAAACTGAGATCTAGCATAGAAGCATGTATGAGATTGTGTTTACCTTAGCCTTGGCAAGGTTGAGAGTAACTTTTTCCATAAGCGATGAATAGTCCCCTTTTGTAACATTGAATGTTACCCCATCAAATGTGTGGCTCCCCAGGTGCAGCTTGTCATCCTCTGAAATCAAAGACATTGAAAGTTTACATCATTTTTCATACATGTGAAGTACATCCCAAACAAGTTATATGTTCATAAACAGCACTCAACCTTATATAGTAATGCTGTTATCGATTGTCGAAAGTGTCGATTAATTGTCGTAAGTTTCACAGACTAACGACATATTGTTATTCGCAATTAGAGTATCCACACACAAATGATATGAGGAATACAAGCTGTCTCAGTCTGGGAAACTGTTATAACCCCATCGATAATCAAAGCTGTATAGTCCGTCTCCTCTACAACACTACTTGCGAACGATGCATCATGTTCGATGTGTACTGTATCAGCGTGTCAAGTGATGATCATGTATCAACTAGCTTTTTGTAATGGTGCTGCACTGTTGTGTTTGCCTGGTGTTTACTTGCTTTTACATCGGTCAAATTATGATTAATATTTCTTCAAAGAATAAGTGGAGGTGATAGTGGAGAAAAGTAAAGATGTTAATGGCGATTTTCAACCCGAATGCATATTGAAAGTGGATTTAGATGGAGTTGTAAAAGTCAATAAATATTATCTTTAATTATTATCACTGACTGTCGATAATATATCGATATGTCACATAATTTTCTTCCGATATCAATCAATCAATCAATGATACACTGTACTTGCATGACATGCATACCCCATGAAGGAGTCTATACGTACAGAGGACCAACAGCTTTACGTGACTTCCGAACCACGGAGTAAGTATAGCGATATTCAAAATCTCTATCAATAACAGCAATATTATATAGCAATATAAAAATGTTCTTCCTTTCTCAACCAGACTGCTTCAATATATATAATATACACTTCCGTGGCTTACCACAGCTGGTCGAAGGTTCGAATCCCAAGGGAAACGGGACATATAAATGACGTATTCGGACGTAAAGAAAGCACTTACTGGTATCAGTGCTGGATGATGCAAGTCTGACCTCATACGTGACACTCCCATCATCAGCTACAGTCTTGAAGAGTCTGGTATTGTAAGCTTCTAGCTTTTTAGCGTCCATGAATTTCTTAGCCTTTTCAGCATCCTCCATGGTACAATTTGAGGAAAAGTAGGTACTTATGCCCTGCAACAAGTTGTATATACAAGAATTAAAGAATTATATTCAAATATAGTATTCACTTCAAAACTGAAAGTTATTTGTCAGAATTTCATTTTTGCTTTCAAATTTGCAGATCATCACTAGAAATGAGTAAGTTTAAAATTTTAGATGGACAAGTCCTATCATTTGATTTTAGATTATTTTTTTTGTATACAATCGTTGCCTGTACTGTGTAGATAATTTTATAGTTCCCATAAGCAGTCACATTTTTGTTTATAACTCTGAAACACAACAGTATGAATAATAGTGCACAAGAAAAATATCAATAAAATTTTGGCACCAAAATCTCATCTGTTTTAAATATGTTGAATTGGTCTGAGCTTCTTTAATTATTATGATTATGAATGAAAACATAATAAAGTACGGTAGTTATTTCTTTCTCAAAACATAAAATTATGCTCATCTTGGGAAGCTTTTGATTCGCCATGATGCTAGACATTTATCAACCCGACGAGCGGGGGCGCTATTGGGAAGAATTAGAAACGCTGGCCTGAGCTTGATTGGCCAAGCGTCTCAAAAGATGGTCGTATATGCTGGAAGCTGGTGTTGGCCACCGTCTCTGTTAAGGGAGCTCTGATGGATCTTGATGTGTGCTGCTTCTCAGAGCTCCCTTAAGGGGTTTTCTCTATGAAAGAAATACTCCATTTATTTTCTTGAAAATTTAGTATTTGGTAGATTTATTTGTGCTGATAACGAATCAAAAATAAAAAAAATAGGTCAACGTGCTCGTTTTTGAGATACAGCCATTTCAAAAAGTACATGTTTTCCCAAAAAATCACCCGCTTAAGCATACAAAGTATAGGGAAACTACCAAAATGTCGATCATTATGTGCTTGTAAAATAGTAAATCCTCCATTTATTTTTTTAATTTTTACATATGTTAAAGCACTTTTTGCGCTCTTCAAAATACTGAAATAAAAAAATATGGTCACCATGCTAGTTTTCAAGAAAAATGACAAAAACTGGCATTTTTTTGATAAAATTTGATTACTTTGATTGTCATCTGCGTCTGCATAATTTTCCGCGTATATATTACGCAGCGATGCGGCGCGTGATTATCCAAACGCTTTAGTAAAGCATGCGTTCAATGTGCATTGAAATTTACGCACGCAAAACGGATGCAACAATTTTTTTGACTTTTTACTATTTATGTAAAAAATTGTTATCCCGCAGTCGTGAGCAACTGCATCTCAGAGAAAACCCCTTAACAGAGACAGTGGCTGACACCAACTTCCAGCATATACGACCATCTTTTGAAAAAAAAGAATGTCATGATGAATGGACAGACTTTGTGCTGCGCTGCTGCATGGTTGGTTCACTTCATGGCCATTAATTGAGACATGATCATAGATGAATGACATCTTTGCCTTATTTTTACAATGTATCATTATTGTAATCATATACTCTGTTAACAGTTGTGAACCCAAATTTGTACCTAGTTATTCATCATTCCTATTGCTTATCACACCTTTTCACCGAGGCTCGTCTGCTGTTCTTTCTTAGACAGCGAGTAGATTTGTTCCTATATAGTTATTCACCATTCTAAAGGTGGTTTCAGACTAGCTGTCTACGTTGCGGAACACGACAAAACATTTGCAATTTTGAGTTGTCGTACTGTAGCACGACACATTTGCATATTGCCGCAATGTCGCAAGAAAAGTTGAATTTATTCCAACTCATATCGTGTCGTTGCGACCATCACGACCGGATAATCAATACATCGGCTTGTCGTACGGCAAGGAGATACGACAAGGTTGACCTTGCGCACTTTAAAGTTTTGACGTCACGCTGGTCGTTTATCACACGTCAGGCAAGTCTGAAACCAGCTTAATTGCTATCATACCTTTTCACCCAGGCCCATTTGCTGTTCTTTCTTGGACAGTGAGTAGATTGCATCGCCACATTCCTTCCATATCTGGTCAACTCCAGACTGGTCAGCGGCATAGGCTGCACTGGTGCGGACAATTCCTCCAAACTTGTCCTACACAGTAAGGGAAAATAAAAAAAAAAATATGAGTAATGTTAACCTTTATAATTACTGAGAAAACAATCTGTAATTATCCCAGAGGGGGGGGGGGCAGTCAAGTATAATGTTGCAGGCATAGCGTGACCAAGAAAAAAGTGAATAAGGGTTGTTTTTTTAGGATTGAAGGGTGAAATGGGTGACACACGTTTAGGGTATTAAAACCAGCCATTTTCAAGAAATAGGGTACTTTTTCAAACCATCGCATGTGTGTAAACGGTATCGGTTAAATCCACATTTAGGATGTGAATAAGGGAAAAAGGGTATATTTTGAAAAATTGCCCTTCAGGTTTCTTTTTTTAAAACTGTGGGCACGCTATGCCTGCAGCATTATACTTGACTGCCACCCCCCACCACACCACCCCCCCCCCCCCAACCCGGTTAATTACATAAAATGAATACCTTTTTTGACTTGGGTATGGAGCAAGTGAAACATACTATTGATCTCTATAAAGTGTGGCAAATTTTAAAATTTGGAGCAAAATCATGGTTTCTCACTTGTTTGGCTTTTCTTTAGGGGGGGGGGGGGCAAGGGCGCCACCTCTGGTGACTACACTCATGAAAAATAATTGGACCAACATTTCATGCAATGGCGGCAGCTAAGGGAACATAATGCTGAAATTAGCCACTTTTTGCCTAATATGTTGTTGCTCGCACTGAATGCCTTAACATTTTGAAAAGGGTCATAATCTTTTCAGTTATTCAGTTGCTCTTGCAAGCAACCAGCATAATCTTTGCCCCCACGAGTGACCGGCAAAGTGATTGGTGGATCGTACCACTTATTCATATAGGGATGATTTTATGTGTGTGCTTACAAACATAGTACGCAAAAGGTTTAAACTTATTCCAAGACTCATTATGTTTTTATTTGATTTGTTTGGCCTTTGTGAATTATTTTCTGTTAGCAATTCCTTATTGTTTTTTTAAATAATCATGGCGGCAATGGTTCTGCAAATGTAGGTTCTAATTATTCATATCGCTATTTTCAAAAGCTACGCCAACAAATTTGGGTGTACCTTTTGGGTCTCATTATTTTTTTTTTTGGGGGGGGGGGGATTTTGTAATCTAGCCCCACCAGTTACAAATTCATGCGCACTCCAATGAACAAACATACATATATTCAGTAAGATTAAGTAAACGTATGAAACTTGTACTATATTTTACATAGACATCCAAGGTAAAAGAACAGAATTTCCAAATAAATCATAATATTACTAAATTGTCAATTGCATGTACACAAGAAAAGAACTTCCAAATATATCATAACACTATTGACTTCTATCAATAAACCGTACAATTACCAGGGAGCACTCAAATATTATGTTGCAGGCATAGCGTTACCAAGAAAAAGGTGAATTAGGGTTGTTTTTGAGGACTGAAGGGTATATCAGGTGACACCGTTTAGGGTATCAAAAACAGCAATTTTGGAGTAATTTTCAAGGTACTTTTTCAAGCTCTAGTGTAAAAACAGTATTGATAAAATCCCGATTCAAGATGTGTTTAAGGGCAAAAGGGTATATTTTGGCTTCAGAACCCTCCATCCATTAGGGGGTGTTTTGAAAAACTCAGGCCTTAATTTTTAAGGCGAGCTAGAGTGATTGCTCTCATATGCTCGCCTAAACAGTCTCTTAATTAAGAGAGCAATATTTAGCTCACCTCAAACTGCTAAAACCAGCTTATATCTAATGGTGTGACCTCAAATCACTCTCCTGACAACTCTCCTTGAACCTTTCAGGAGAGTAATTTATAGCTCTTCAGCATTTTCCAAAAATGAAGCCCTGAAAACTGTGGCCACGCTATGCCTGCAACATTATACTTGAGTGGCACCCCGGGCAACTACCACTATGGAATGCTGGTATTCTGAATGAAAATACCATGACTGATGTGCATACTTTTGCTGAACAACGTATGAACAAGAACTGTAACACAGTCTAGCATATAATTAAATCCTGGACCCGTTTTCATAATTTATTGAACCAATTAACATAGTGGGAGTTGCTGTTTGCTATTAAAAATGATGGCGCTATTGGTCACTCATGGAGGATTTTGGTCACTCGCAGAAGGCAATTTTCAATGATTATGCCCCATATCAAAATTTCTATTTTTTTAATTGAACAAATATAGGCCTACTGCAAAAACCTCAAAACAATTATATTGTACACTTCACATACTTAAGAAAAAGTGTAGGCAAAGTGTAGCAGATATTACCAATTTTACAAAAAAGAGTAATTGCTGGAATTTTTTGTGTGTGAACCTTTTTGCTATATTAATTCAGGGCCATCCTGGGGCAGGGTCCAAAACTTAAAGCATTTGAGACATCAGATAAGATTTGCTTATAATTATGGAAAATTGTTGCTTCATCAGACTTAGGCCCGGTCCAGACTCCACTATCGTAAAGAATATTTTGCTTAGAATATTCTATGCTGACGACAAAATGACGTAGGTCATCAAATTAAACTGTGTGTTTTATTCGTTGACCTATGTCATTTTTTGTCGTCAGCATAGAATATTCAAGCAAAATATTCTAATAGTGGAGTCTGGACCGGGTCTCAATTGGTTTCTAAAAATTAAGTACCATAGTCGACAATGTTAGTTCATGTTACAAACAATTCATTCATGAAACATGATAATAATGACAACAAGTGAAACACACACAATACCGATGTAGGCCATATACTTACCTTAGGTAAATCGGGTACAAACTTGGTGTCACCAAATGACTTGTAGTTGCCCAGATTAGCATAGAAGGTTGCAGCATAGGTCAGCAATGACTGTAGGTGAAATAAATTGAAAAGAGTTGCCAGTAACCAACTTTGCAGTAGGAGCTGGGACTTAGTCCCATGTACGTGTAGGAGCTTCTTTTAAAAAAATCCTGTGCAAAAACCCGGGTGCAAAACATAGAGGCCGACATGTTTTGAATGGAAATTTAAATTATGTTTCAACTGGCCCAATAGATTATCACTGCACTTGTAATATTTTCAAGTGATGCCATCAAACAGATTTGAAATTAATGGACATGGGCAATTCATAATCAACTTCTCATCCTTCAGATCAGTTCTATCAAAATTTGTTTTTTTAGCGAAGAATCCTTCACTGGTATATAACAAATCCCAAACACTTCACATATTAAATATATTTTGAAGTACAAAAAAGAAAATAAATGAAGATAACTAAATCAAGAAACTAACCCTGGTTCCCGAGAAACAAATTACTTTTCCAAAGAGACAAATTTAATAAGGGTAGGCAATTGTATTATCTCAATGGAACAATGCAAACGATACCAGGAAAAAACTATTGGTTCTGGTAGTAAAATAAAGTTCTTCAATCTAGGCAAATCAAATTTAGGTTGAAACAAAAAAAATAGTATTTACCAAAGATGTATAAGACTTTTAAATTTACATGTACTTTTTCAGTCTAAATTTTAAGAAACAAAAATTATTAAGGTGGATCGAAAGGATGTTTCTGGAAATTAGAAACTGCATTTAGAGGCACTTGATTACATTACACAAGTAAAGCTTAAAACACTGAGCAAAATGGTTTTTGTTTGAAGGAAATCGAACATACGGTTGCCAAGATATGCATGCATGATTTTAATTTCTTTGTTTTCTATCATTTTTGCCAATATATTGATAAAGTTAATGAGCAACATTGGCAATATGTCCTCATTAATATTCATATTTGCCAATGTTTTACCAATATCTTATGAATAAACTTTCATACTATTTTTATTTTACATAATTTTAACTTGAAACTTTGCCAATGTATTTCTATGGCCTAAAACATTAACATATGATTTACCCACCCATCTAATTTACATATTTGCATAATCAATGAGCATTATACAAAAAGCTAATTAATTATGCAAATATGCAAATTAGATGGGCGGATAAATCATACATTACAGTTTTAGGTCATAGGAACACATTGGAAAGTTTCAAGTTAAAATTTTTAAAGGTAAAAGTAGTATAAGGTTTATTCTTAAAATATTGGAAAAATATTGGCAAAAATTAATATTTTAAAAATGAGCACATTTTGCCAGTTTTCCTCATTAACTTCA
>JXSR01S074161.1:0-19892 GCA_000969725.1 Ophiothrix spiculata | reverse complement strand
CCATGAATGATTTGCCTCCACTATATTAATTAGTAAAATGATGAAAATATTACAAAAAGTTCAAGGAAAAGGTGACTTTTACAGGTCAATTTTCAAAAAATTTCCGAAGGATGAGGGGGGCACATCCCCCCTCAGGCACCCCCTATTCGCGCTTCGCACTCACTATTCGCGCTTTGCGCTCAAATTGCACCACCACAGGCAAACCACACCAGCCGCCACTGCTTAGACCACTTTAAGGAAAATCTTAACTTTGCAGAAAATCTTTTATAAATGTCATTTATGGAGCAATGTCTTAAAAGCACATCACTATAGTGTTGGTAAAGACTATTACCCCGTTCACACTATGCGAAGAGTCGACATCGATTTCACTTAGGTCATCATCGATTTCAGTTTTATGACTAGTGTGAACATGTTCAGGTCGTATTAAATCGCTTGCAAAAAGTCAATTTCAAAAGATGACTTTTATCAACTTATTTTCAAACGAAATCGCTTTTGTTGTAATTGATTTGCAATTTTCACTAGTGTGAACAGACATCGTCATTGATTTGGGTTTTAAGATTTGACATCATGATGGCTACTTCCTTTGTGCTACGTGTGTGAACGCTCCAGTTTTATGCTAATCCACAATATCGATGACGACCTAAGTTAAATCGATGACGACTTTTCGCATGGTGTGAACGGGATCTTGGCAGACATCAAGCAATGAATAGTATTGGACTCTAAACACATCATAAGTGAGAAAGAGATATAGTCATGATTACAACTAACACAGGTTTTGAAGCACAGAAGTTTATGATAGAGTTTATTACAATAACATTAAGTCAATATTTCATTTCTTTCTTTCAGCTTTTCCTAATTTATTATCCAGCTCCAATGCACAATTCCCAGTGTCAATGCCAGCAGGAGCTGCAATACCAAGGTTAGTGGATTGCTTGTCGTGATAGATTAACAAACCTATTGATTAATTGCTAATAAGGAATGCAGCTTGAAATTCATGTAGCATTTTTTGATATGACTCCATAGGTTTACTTTAGAGATCCAAATCAAGTCTGAATGAAGCAGCAGGTACACAGAAGTCATCATCCAAGAAAAAATCAGTCCACCTACAGGTTTCATAGCCAGATTGGTGTAAACCATTGGCTTGCAAGATCGTCAAATTCTCTACATTCAGCGTTTGCAGTTGCTATACTCCACCTTTTGATGTTAACCTTGGGAGATCACATCAAATCACATAGTCATGACATATGCTAATATCTTGGACCGGGGGGGGGGCCTCACTCACCTATGAGCAGGGTACCTATGTCCAGCGGTCAAGACCCCCCTTTTCAGGCCTACAGACCGCTCATAAGATCCCCATTTTCAGTATGGTTCAGTTCTTTAGAGCTCTAACTACAGAAATTTATCAAAAGTAGTGATTTTTTTTAGCTCAGATGCTTATTTTGGGCAAAAATTTCAGTTCACTTGACCCTCAAAAAATCAGTTTTAAAGGCCAAATTTTTGTTCAAAATCAGTTCAGTAAACCCATATTCCAGCGCTTCGCGCCTGACATACCTATCATTTTCAAATTGAGTGCCCCCCCCCCCCCCCGATCTTGGATTGTCAATCATAAGGGAAAGGGGAACCACACCAACACATCAGTCAGTGTTAAATCACATTAAAGTCATTCTTTTTAATGTATATTTTTGGAGCACATTTGGCTCGACCACACAGCTTTATGTTTTTCACCAACATGGGTATACCAAGCCCATTTCATCTTGTAACCATTATTATAATTACTCAAAAGTTCATTTCAGTATATTTTTTGAGGATATGGAATGTCGCCATGAAACATGCAAAATAGCTTTACAGATTCAGGTCAATTACAGACATTTTAAAGATGTTTTTGGTACTGTGTCATTTCTGGGTGTTTTTTTTTGGAAAAACACATGAAGGAAAATATCATTTAGGTTGTTATGAAGATTTAAGCTGTTTCTTTTCCCATCTGTTCTGTCAGTTGCCTTTGGTTGGATGAAACATAATGCTAACCATTGCATTTGTACTTTCAGGCCAGCACAGCGAGGTAATTTTGAATTAGATTTGGATGGAGATGAAATAGATGATGAAGATGAGGAGGAGAATGGTAATATAGGCGTACCTTCATCATCCATTAGGCCTACAGGTAAGTTATCTTGACCAATGGGTGATAGGTTAAATTGATTTGTACATCAGTGAGTCTTTAATTTTGTGTGACAAATCCAAGAAATTGACTCACATTTGTCTTTGTATGCCATCTGATTGCTTGTTCACATCACAATTTTTTTCTCTCGTTTTTTTCCCTTCATTGGGAATAGTAATGTTGTATTTACAGGTCAATGACATTTAGTTCAAAGCATGGTCAATTGCTTGGAGATGTT
This sequence comes from Ophiothrix spiculata, assembly GCA_000969725.1. Lineage (NCBI taxonomy): Eukaryota > Metazoa > Echinodermata > Ophiuroidea > Amphilepidida > Ophiotrichidae > Ophiothrix > Ophiothrix spiculata. The sequence goes on along the minus strand of JXSR01S074161.1, from coordinate 17,499 downwards.
TGTAACAGTTGACAACATTCACAATGTAAAGATCAGGGGCGTCGGAAGGAAAATAAAAGTGGTGCGGCCACTGGCAAAAGTGGTGCGGCCTGTAACCCATTATTTATCAAAAATAAGCAAACAATTAAGCCGCAGAAGAAAGTAGTTACTAAAACGAATATATACAGTACTATTTTATGGTTATTGATGCTAGCACCATAATAAAACACATTAAATTTATTTAAATTTATTTATTTTTATTTTTTTCTGGCTGAAAAGTGGTGCGGCCAAAGCCCACATGGTTCCGACGCCCCTGGTAAAGATCCCGGGTACTCAGATTTCAGTTGGGTACGGATGTGCAGTCGGAGTTTTTGACTACCACCCGTTTTGTAAACCTGAGGAAGCGAAAAAATGTTACCCATATGTAAACCAATTTGACTTAAACAACCGTTATCTAGACCGTTCAATACATTATTATAATGTAAATTGCACTTTTAAAGCCCAATTTGGAAACAGATAGGTAAACCAAAGAAAAAATTGGTCGAAAACTGTCATTTTTGAAAAATGCAGCCGTTATGTAAACAATTTTTCAAATTTTTGATGGGCCTTTGGTAAACATGGGAGGTCAAAAATGTGACCGTTCTTGGTTGCGCATCCGTACACCCACCTTGCCTCTAAGTAACCCCACAACCCAGGGGTAAAGATAGGCTTATTCTGATTCATCAAGGATATCATATCATCCTTTAAATTGCATAAATTATCAAATATTCAACTAACTTTTTTGGCATTGGAGGTACCGTATACAAATTGGGTCATTTTCTGTGAAAATATGTCAACCCACCACCCCTAGCCAAGTGTGTGTTTTCAAAGTACTATCCTTTGAGATCAGATGATGCCCAACAATGATAGAAACACTTCAGAGGCAAAATAGTCTAAAACAGTGATGTGCAATCTACAGCCTTTTTTGTGTGTGAACCGAACTGCCAGGCCCTGAAGATAGAAAAAAATGATAATGGTACTGTTTGACAATGGTAGTTCCCATGGGTATGCTAGAAAAAAGTGGGGAATCTGGTAATTTCATTTCTGGGAAATTTGGTGTTTGAAGGGAAATTTTTGATAAAAAATGAAGAAATAAGAAATATGAAGGGAAAATTTGAAATTGGCTTCATACTTTGACATTTTTTTAGATACAATTACAAATGTTTTCTCAGAAACATCACAATAAAAAAATCAAAAGAACGCTTACTTGACTTATTTATAGCTATAGATCTACAATACAGGAAAGGTCTTTGCACAATTATCTGTGCAAGTCATTGATTTTGTACGCTTTCCCCGTCCCCCACTCAATGTTGATCCAAACATAAGGTGCATCTTTACATCAGGGGTGGGGAAGGGAATGGTCAGAAGAGAAGAGTTCTTTATTGCCTTCAACTTTACCATCTCTTACTTAAATTTCTAGTGTTTTAAACGGATGAATCCACCTGAAAAGATTTGATTGTTCCAACAACATTTTTCCTGATTGTAGCATACCTGTCAAGTCTCCCGATTTAATCGGGAGTCTCACGATTTTAGGCAGCCCGTCAATAAAGACGTCACCTGAAGCTGCGTTGGATTGCTAAACAAGCACAAGTGGAAGTGTCAATTCGACTGACACGAAGGCACACAAAAGTCCCGAAATCTACAGATCCTCAATAAAATTGGACAAAATAATCATAAGGATTTGTGGTGGAAGGTCCACTGCAATTATAAAACACATTTTTATTATGATAAATGCAAATTTAACTTTGTTTTTTGAAGCCAAAAATGACAAACCTTTACCGCTATATAGTTATGAATATACCATGCCCACACAAAAATAATTTACATTACATGATACTTTGATTCTTATACAAGATAAAAGTCTGTGTGCATAAGACTCAAAATTGTTTGAGAAAGTCAAGACCACGTTTTTAAAAAATCTTTTCAGTTTTAACAGGTTAAAAACAGGTTAAACTTAAATTTGCATTTCTCGTAATAAAAATGTGTTTTATAATTGCAGTAGGTCTTCCACCACAAAACCTTATGATTATTTTGTCCAATTTTGTTGAGGATCTGTAGATTTCAGGACTTTTGTGAGCCTTCTTGTTAGTCGAATTGACTCACTTCCACTTGTGCTTGTTCAACAATCCGACACAGCCGCAGGTGACCTCTTTATTGGCCGCTCCTGATCCCCTGAAAGGAAAGCTACCGCATCAGAATATGACAATGTTGACAGGTATGTTGTAGCTTAGACTTGTAGGGGCTGCCTGCGAAATTATGATTTTATGGCCCACCATGGTAAAAAGGTTGCCCGCTCCTAGTCTAGAGTGTATGTATAGGATATACATAACAACATATTGTGGTTTTTTTCCAGGTCGATTATATCCTAGAATACCACACGAGAGAGGTATGACAGATTTAACAGTAAGAATTGAGAAGATTGGTTTAAAGGATGCCTCTATTTACCTGGACCCATTTATTACATTATCAGTTAAAGGTAAGACACATGCTGATAGGGAATTTGATTGATTGTCAGAAAAAATTGTATTTATCCATTATTTAGAAAATAAAAGATAAGAATTAATATGTGTTTTTTTATCTTCTCATAATGAATTGCCGTACAGTATTTTGAATAATGGGTGCCCCCACAGCTCGTTCTTAGTCACACATCTGAATCATTTTAAAATCAAGAGTGAACCAAATATGTATCTGGAAGTCTTTTTTTTTTCTTGAGTGGCAGTTTGTGAGATTCTGTGATCTTAGGGTTAGTATAAACACAACATCATAAACATCTCCATTATAGCACATACACATATCCATACTAACCCGTCATGAAACTGCAATCAGTAGAGATACTTCTTACTTTTTGTTCTATTAAACTAAACAAAAGACAATCACTTTTTAAAAAAAGCACTTGTTTAATTGCAAATCTATGGTTAGGTACCTTCTAGATGAAGTTTCACCTAACTGAAAAATAAATAAGCTATTTATATCGCATTTGTATGGTATTTATCATCTCCAAAACCTGTAACTAATCAGCAACATCATCATTTTTCTCTATGTACTGAATGCTACATTATTTACCCACTTCTTTTCAGATTCCTCTGGTGTTGATGTAACAAAATCTCAAGACACTCCTGTAGCTATCAAAAGAGAAGAACCTTACATTATATTTGATGTTGATGTAGAAATACAAAAACCTTTACAAAAAATGCCGAAAGGTGAGTTAAGAGCATTCAATGTTGTTGAAAGCACTGTGACCAAGAAAATTACTGATTGGTATATGTCATCAAATGGTATCTGTTTTAATGAGAAACATGCCTGGACATTGACTTTAACGAAAGCTGGTGGAGGTGTTGTGGTTAGTGGAATTCCAAAGTATTGCACAAATGATATCTGAGAACGTGGCCAAGCCGTTAGAGCACGGAACTCATTACAGAGATTCTGGGTTAGAGCCCTGATCAAACCATGTCTCCTTAATTCCTTAGGCAAGAAACTTTGCTCTTATTTCTTTGTGGTGTGGAAGTAACGTTAAGCCATTGGTCCCCTGTACTAAATGCATCATATTAGGGCGATGCAACAGTGTAAACCTGTCAGGTTATGGGTTAGAGCTCCTGATGGACACTTCTCGCTAGCTCAGTTGGTTAGTTCTCGGACAGTTAAACATGGGCTCTTTAGTTTCTATTGATCGTTTCGCGTTCAAGTCCAGCTGGAGCTGAGTGTCCGAAAACTGAATATTCTATGAGGGTGTGAATTTCTCAAGCTAGGGTTGCACCAATTTGTGTAGGCCGCAGTAAGCCCTTTGGCCACAGGGAATCCAAGTAGTGATTTAACCCAATGATTAGAACTGCTCTGTAAAGTGTGCTGAGACCGTGTGGAATTACAAGTCAGGGGAGCCACGTAGTGCACTATAAATCGCCTGCATTTATTTTTTATTTTATTTTCTCCTCGTTTCCTTGAGCAAGAAACTTTACTCTAATTGCTCCATGGTTTGAAAGTCACATTAAGCTGTTGGTCCCCTGTGCTAAATGCATTGTATTAGGGCGATGCAACAGTGATCTTGGTAAACTAAACTAAAAAAAGCAAGGTGATTCAATCTATTTCAGTTTGTTTGTCACAATCAAATTGATCAAGTGTGTATTCCCAAATATGTCATTGTAGGAAAATTTTGATTATACTTTAATACAATGGCCAACTTGAATATGTCAAATTGAAAATTAAAAAAAAGAAGATCTATAGAGGTTTGATCTCTGCACCTATCGGTTTTCAAGCAAGAACTCTTCCACTGAGCCACACAGGTACACATGATAGAATCAGCAAATTTGAGTACTGATAGTCAAAATTTATCACTCTGACAGCAACTCCAGCGACACATATTATACAATATGAGTAATATTTAGAGATGTCCTATGCTTCCTCTTAGTGGCTGCTTCAAAACTCAACCAGCGGTTGCCTGCCGGTTCTAGGCGGTTCAACCGGAATAAACAATAGCCAACCGCCCAGAACCGGCAGACAACCGCCGGTTGAGTTTTGAAGCCGTCCCTTAGCAAGGTGAAAGAATTTTTTGACAATGACGGTAATTTAATCATTTTGTTTGCAACAGCAACAACACAAAACATATCCATTCATTCTTAATATCATTTATTTCTCATTTGATTTTCCCAATTGCAGGAACAGCTATTTTCTTTGAATTAAAACATTACAAACCTAAAAAGAAGCATGTCAGTACTAAATGTTTTGCCTTCATGGAGATGGACGAGATCAAACAAGGACACAGTGTTATAGAATTGTAAGTCAACAGGTTCTGATCTTCAGTCTTAAGCTGAATTCATACTCGTGACGCACAGAGCATGTGTACATTGTAGTTTTGAGTTGAAAATTCAATGCACACATGTTCCGTGCATTTCAAAATGCAATGCGTCACGAGTATGAATTCAGCTTTAAATAAATTTTCTTGAACAATATTGGTCAGTGGTGACATGTGAGGGATATGCTTCTTATCCAATGTGGTAATTTGTTGTCTCCACCTCCCTGTAGGGATGGGAAGGATACATACAGACTGTCCACGAATGATTTATACCCGGCTATCATATTTTTTTATGGACAAGTGGGTAAAGTTTTGGTCAAATCTTGTTTAACTTTAAGTTATACAAGTCTTTAGGTTTCTGAAGAATTTTTAATTTTCATAATCGGATGTTCCTGTGGAAAGTTATAGAGATTTCTCTAAACAGTGTATATTTTGCGAATTGTAAATTTGTAATTAGAGATATTATTGAAACAGTCAAAACTGACTACACTGAAACCCTCTTTTACTTCTCTAAAGTTAAAACGTAAAATACAACTTTGGTTTTATTTATTGACTCTGATAGATATAAAGGATGTCCTTGGCAATGAAATAACGATTTTGGTTACGCTCGAACAACTTTACAAAGACCAGTACAAATAATGCTAGATGTAACGCGCCTAGGAAAATCCGTCTAGAAACTTTACATTTGACATTGCTAATGACATCTAGAAATTAGTAGTTTGGGTGGGTATTATGGGTACCAACTCAGTATTTGTCGACGAAAACCTCAATGCGCCGAAGTATGTTGTCATAATCAACAGATTTGTGGTTCCAGAACTTCCGGCCCGCCAATACGGTGTCTTGCTCCATATTTGACTAAGACTATCTTGATAATTTGTAGTAGGCCAAGTAGGAATAGATTAAGAAGTCTCTAAGGTAATGCTTTTTGTAGATCATAGAAATAACAAAACCAAAGAAAAAAGATTTGAAATCGGTCATTAAACTTTGCAAACATTGGTAAGTGTGCAAATTATCAGTATTTATTATACCTGCATGATTATTTGTACTGATCAAAACCATATTTGCCTAGATTTTGTATTACGTCATCGCACAAAGCAAATAAAGCGTGATATTTTGATGAAACCTATGGAAAATGCAGAAGACTATTCACTATTGTAGATAAGCTGTTGGTTTTTGAGAAAAAATACAATTTAATATTTTTTATAATTTTTTGAAATCGGGTATAAATCATTCGTGGACAGTCTGTAGAACAAGTTTGACATTGTATGATACTCTCCTGTTGAAGGATTACCCCCCCCCCCCCCACGCACGCACACATATACCAACACACACACTCCCCAACACCATTTGCAGTGACTTTTATTGCTTGTTCATTTGGTCATAAAATCTTGCCAAAAATCTCTAGTGTAAACTTACTCCCTGATTTTGAAATAATTTTAGGTTAAAAAAATGATAGGAATTTAATTATATCAGTATGAAAATTGAATGAGAATTTGGTTTGGTTATACATGCTGATGGTGTAATTTCAATTCTACACATCACTATAATGTGCACATTGTATAAATTCACCTTGGAGTGTGCACATCTGTCGCATTGCGAGTTAAGCTGGTTTCAGACTTGCCTGTCGTGTTGTCGTATGACCAGCGTGACATCACAAATTTAAAGTGCGCAAACTCGACCTTGTCGCATCTTCTTGCGGTGCGACAAACTGATATGGCGATTACCCTGTCGTGATGGTCCCAACGACACAATATTTTGAGTTGGAATAAATTCAAATTTTCTCACGACAGACCATTGCGGCAATATGCAAATGTGTCGTGCTACAGTACGACAACTCAAAATTGCAAATGTTTGGTCGTCTGCCGCAACGTTGTGTGCCACAACGACAGCTAGTCTGAAACCACCTTTACATAGGTCATGCTAGCGTACACATAAATGCACACCCTATAGCTTCAACCCATGGACAAAATTGAAGTATAGGCAAAATTAAACAAAAATCATTGCAGGGGTTGCTTTTACAAATAATTGGGCCCTGTAATCTGGATTTTTGTTTACACTGTCCAATAAATTATTGTTTGGCCTATAGTTCTTTCTTTAATCCATGTTCACGCTGTTTTCATTTTTCTTTACAGGTATAAAAAGCCGACTGATTTCAAGAAGAAGAAACTGTCATTAGTAACCGCCAAAGCATTATATCTTCACTTACATCTCACTCTAAATGATGATTAACCCTGTGACCCACTCTGTGTTTGTATCCTTTATGTCTAGATGTATGAATATCGTGATTGCGTAAGGCCAAGAAAAAAAATTGTTGTGTTGACCTCAAGTGGAATTTCTGAAAAAATGAGTTGGTCGGTCGGAAAATATTTTTTTTAAAAAGCACCTAAATTATGATATTTGGTTGCATTTTCCACTATTTTCAAAATATTTTCTCAAAAAACACCCAATCTGAAAAAAATTTGGTGCTTTCCCAACCCTGTTTTTTGTTTGTTTGTTTTGAATAGGGTCGGTCGCTGAGCGCAACACAATTTTTTTTTTTTTGGCCTAATGCAACACTGAACCAAGTCCATGCTGCTGTACCTATCCAAAAGGAAGTACTGATCAATGTCCTGATAATAATTTAATGGCAATCACATTCATCATTGTAAGGCAAATTTCCGATAGAGTGCACATTTTTCTATGTTAATTATGCATCATCCATTTTATTATATTAGGCTGTGAAGATGTGACAAATATCATTGCTGCCCCTGATTATTATAGAGTGTAAAATACAAGCTTTTTCTCCAATTTATTCATCAGTCATCAAGTCATGTGACCGCAGTTCATCTAATAGGTCACATGACCAACTTCCCGCTTCACACCAGGGGCCTATTTCACTAACATTGTTTTTTGCGATGAAGCCATCGCTGATATTTGCGATGGCTTTTCCATTTCACTAACATCTTTTCACTTTTATCTCCATGGACGAGGCTATCGCAAATTTTGCGATGATCTCGTCCAAATATGGGGCGAAATAACATCACATGATATCAAGAATTTGCGATGACTTCCATTTGCGTTGTTTTCTTTGCGGATGCTTATAAGCACTCGCAAGATATTGCTCACAAAACAATCGCAAATGGTTTGCGATGATTGTTTTCATCGCAAATCTGAGTGAAATTGGTTTCGGGAAATCCATCGCAAATTTGCGATGACCTCTCGCTTTTGCGATGAAGTTTGGCATTTGCGATGGATTAAGACGTTAGTGAAATAAGCCCCCGTTTTGAAGAAGTCCTTGCGGATGCAGGACGAAAATTCAAGTAAGTCCTAATTTTTGTTGATAGGACTGTTTAAATTCATTAACCAAGCTTTTTCTTCTTTTAACATGAACCTGGTGCAAGAAATCTGAAGAAAGAGGCTGCTGGACTTCAAAATTTCCAGAGAACCAATATTTCGGACCATTTAAATTCCAATTTTGATTTGAAAATCAAAAATTTATGAAGAACTTGTCTGATTTTCTTCTGGTCAATATGTATTGTTTTTCCAAAAATATCTATGTTTCCAATTAAATACGCCAGAATAAGAACATCCCAACTCCAAGAGCTGCCTTCTGTTAAGTTATGTAAAATATAAATGCATATAAATCTCTGAAAATGCTTTCAAATCACTAGAAGGCATTTCCATGTCTTTATCCCAATCATAGTGTCACATTTGACCTTGTAGTTGACTTTGTTAGACATTCTTAGATAATTTTCCTAGCATATAGTTGCAGAAGGGAGCTCGTTGAGTTGGGATGTTTTTGTAATGGCTGTTTAAATATAGCAACAATGTACTATAACAATTATCTAACAATGTCTAAACAAGTCAACTACAAGGTCAAATTTGATAATATGATTAGGATATTGACATGGAAATGCTATTTTAGTGATGTGAAAGCATTTTCAGAAATTTGTATGCATTTATATTTAATAAATATAATTAACAGAAGGGAGCTATTGGAGTTGGGATGTTCTTATTCTGGCGTATTCAATTATCTTCTCCACAAACTTTGACTCGTACTAGAGACAAAAAATTATATATGGCGAGACCAGGATCTTGTAGCAGGAATGTCGTTGCCTGGGTCTCATTTTTTCTGTCCCACCGGGTTCAAAAAGTCTGTAACCATTGGGTAAAAATCGACCGGTGCCCACTAAAAAAAAAAAAGCTTGGTAATATACATTTCAACATAAAAATTTGTTGCAGTTATGTCTAGATGTGAAACATGATTGGACGGAATTTCGAGTACTTCCTTTGACCTTGGCAGGAAGTGTGACCGTGGTTCAATGTTGCATTCCTGTATTCAAGTTGGTGCCATATATTGTTAACTATTGTACTGTAATTTATCTGTAGAGATATCTATGAGAGCATTTGGATAGAAGGGTTAAAAACCAAAGTTTGAATGGAATCTCCATTATTGTCAAATATAATGATCTACATGAAAAAACAATTATTTTGGTTAAAAAAAACCTATAGTTTTGACTTGAATTGCAATAAGCTGTGTGCCCGGGCTGTGTAATTCGTTAAATATACTGAGCTGTGCAAAATTTCTACTTTAAGTAATGTTAACAAAATGATGTTATTAGCAAAACTAAGGCATTTCATTTATTTAATGGTGATATGCATTATTGAGTAGATTGCTCAGAACACTTTAACTTATTCATATTGATGATCTAGTGCAGTTAACCATATGCTCCAACTATACAGGTTTCTTAGCAGTTAACTTTCAGGACCTGAATCATTAATGCATAAGAGTAATAAGGTTTATACAAATTTGTTTTACTACAACTCTTGAATATTTAAAAGTTAATATATAATCTTTTTATTGGTCAAATAGCGGAGACGCATAAAAGTATTTTTGACTACTTTCCCACGTGTGCGTTAAAACTCAAGTACAGCCGCGCGGGTATTCGTTTACGTGTATGTTTTACACACATGCAGGGAAAATAGTAAAAACTTCCGCATGGTACTATCGCATGGCTCACTGTAAAGTATCAAATTTGTTGACTTTTAAGATTTATTTCTAAGTTATATTTTTACTTTTTTGAGGTGTAGTAAAACAAATACAACATGGTTTATTTTGGAGAAGTATCGCAAAATTTGTGGACAGAATTTTTTGCGATACTCCCCCTCAAGTCATGATGTTGTATTATATTCCACTCCTGAAATTGAATTTTCCTCTATTTTGGTGATCAAAAAATCAAAATCCATCATGGTTTGATTAGTCCACATTGTACAAGATCTCAATTGATATTTGGTCACCCTTAAAAGAAATATTTATCTTCAAGTATGGCTTGACATGGTGTTATCAGTGTCACAAAATGAGGAATATGTAGGTTGGAACCTTACTTGTTAAGTGCTGTGTTTTGATATGACGGGTCACATTCCATTTCTGATGGATATCAAACCATGATAATGCGGGTTCTTCCGAACACCTAATTTGTTCATTACAGGACAGAATAAAGCTTTTATATTTGCACTGGATCTGTATTCAGTATTTTGAAATTTTGATGTGCTAAACTGTTTTCAATTTTTTGTCAATATACCAATATATGATTTGTGCTGTTGCTGTTAATTTGGGACCATTTAGTAATTTCTATGTATGAAGAATATTTATTTTGTTTGCAGCCAAAAATAAAGGCGTTGTGTGCCTTGTATTTAGCATAGCAGTCTAGTTATAGAAATATTTCATCAGTTGTTCTTGAAATTTAAAAATTGTGTCATGTATGTAAGTGTATTTTTAAAATTGTTTGCCTATTCAAACTACATGTACTATTATACAGACCTGAAAGTTTTCAGCTGATTTCAGCTCTTTTTATATCACTTTTCAGCTGATTTCAGCTCTTTCTATTACACTTTTCAACTCTTTTCTTGATAAATCAGCCAAATTTAGTTTTTCAGCACTTTTTTAAGACTCAGTTTCAGGTCTGATTATATTGTTTCGAACAAATTTTGGAAACGAAAATGCAAATCCTCGGGTAACAGAATTGTTGTGTGCAATTTATACAAATACACAAGGCTTTCCAGACATGCACTGTCATGTCGTCGTAGTACTGTGAATTACTGATTGGAAATAATGTTGCGTACTTCCCGATATCACAACTTCTGGGTACACGGTAGGAGTATTCAGATTGTCAGTTTGTTTCTGAAATTAATTTAAAACAAACAATAACCATTTACATTATGTGCTTTATGGAATAGTGGTTTGGCATACTTATATTTACATGTTAAAGGGGCAATTCATGATCCACTTTTCAACCTCAAGGTCACCTCCATCAAAACTGAGATTTTTAGCTTATAAGAATCCACAACTGGTATATGTTACGATCCCCAAACCATTTTTTCATATGTGCTTGCATTTTTGAGAAAAGTGAGAAAATGTGTCATTTTCTAATTATTGTCAGGGCCCCGACAGTAATTACAACACAGTAGCCTATGGGGATTTTCAAAATGCTGAAAAGCTTGTAACTTGGAAACGAATGGTTGGAATCAAGTGAAATTTTCAGAATATATTTATAGTTTACTCTTCTTTTTATTTAGCTAGAAAAGAGGCGAGGTTTTTGACACATAAAAATCATGAATTGCACCTTTAAGGGAGGTCAGAGCCTTACAATACTTGAAATTGTTTTTATCATAACTTTTATCAAAACTAATCAATTAAACTGTATAAATGTATACATTTTCATAGGGAAATTTCACAGGGTATCTACATTAGCAACTGGAAATAATTTACCAATTACCGGTAGTGTTTTTTTTTTTTTTGAAAAATGGATTGTGGGTCCACTTGAACTGAGTAATTAATAAAACAATCTGGTTAAATTTGCTTATCAAAAATGTATACTTTTATATTGTTTACTTTATTAGTTTTCAGAAATGGTAATGTACATGTATAATTGTGGTGCTTCATATGCAGGGTCTGTGTCTAAATGTGAGAGTCTATGGTTAAATAAAGTTGGAGTTTAGTTGTTAGGCAGTTTGTTAAACACACTTTGAACACCATTGCAGTGTAATTTAAAAAAAAACACTACTGTCACTAATTAACTATGGATCCTTTTTATACTCATGTACTGTACTTACTGCTGTGGTGTATAGTGTGTTTCACAAACTTTTAATATCTTAGTATTAGTTGATTTTCAAATTTACCAAATCTTTTGTTATTTCTATGCCTTGATACTCAACATATGAATAACAAATTTTTTACCTTGGTTTAAGGTAGTAGCTTATAACAAAGCACTCGACAAGACATTCAGTTTTAATCATCATTTATTAATTTATTACGAAAGTATTCATTGCATGTCACCTTGATGTAATCATGTATTTATTGTTCCTTGTAAAATTTTATATGAAATGTCATTGAAATAAATGTACTAAATATACAGTATGAGACTTTTGCATGATTTGCATTGATTTGTCAAATAGTACAAATATTATACTTCTGTTTATATACAGTGGAATCTTTTGAACACAAAAATGCGAATACAACAATGATGGTAAACATAAGGTTACACTTCAGCCTTAGTTTTTACTGAACTGGATAACACAAAATCATCAATGCATACTGCTATTAATAATATTTTGTGTTTCCACTACTTTTTTGTTAGAAGGATCTGCTAAGTACACTATTGTCCATTTTGGAGAGACTCCTGCAATATTGAAAATCATTGAGTAAGAAGTAGATTGACAAGAATATATAGTCACATAGTCTTGTCTTTTTGAAGTATTTTGATTCATCAGTTATTTTACAGTTATACGATTGTCCATGCAAGCCTAACATTTTATACACTATTTTTCTACTTCAAAACTACCAAAATATACACATAATTCTTGATCCATAAAAGTTAACTATCTGTCAAGAATGCTAACAAAATAAAATTTCAGTGATCAAGTATTTCAGTAATATGTACAGTATATTTACAAACATGGTTTATTTATAGTCCATCAATATCTACCGGACAACATCAATAGCCGCGTAGTTGTTTGGTATCATTACACTTGGTACCAACCTTACTTGGTACATGCAGGAGCAACGCACCATGCATGTACCAAGTAAGGTTGGTACATGCAGGAGCAACACACCATGCATGTACCAAGTAGTAAGGTTGGTACATGCAGGAGCAACGCACCATGCAGATATGTGTGCAGTAACCAGTGCCCATTGATGGATATTAACAAAGTCTCTGAATAAACAAATACTGTATTCATTCAAGAGAAATATATCCAGGCAAAAAATTTATGAGGTTCTCATTTTGATTTATGATTGTGTTTTTCTTTGGTATGGTTGAAAACTATATCTATCTAATCTAATTAGAAGAAACTGTTAAGAAATAAACACTAAAATTGAAAACAACTACCTTTTGTAATCTGCTTTAAACAAGTTTTGGAAGGTTGTAAGTTATAAAACTTGAATGAATGCAGCATATATGCAGGTAACATCTAAAAACATGAGCAAAATATATTTATCCTTGTTTAGCTAAACTTTGCCTGTCAATATTAGTTAAAATTATTGTACAATATTTTATCACTTGGTTGACTTAAATCCTTGAATCCCATTGGTCGAAAGCCAATTAATATATAGCCGTATTACATATTTTAAGTCTAAAAATAACCTTGACCGCGTAAACAAAAAGTTATCATGCAGGGATGACTGCGTGATGTGTTTTATTGCGCGCTTGCAAAAGTCGCACACGCAAACTTATCCTTAAACCGTGCAATATGGTTATAAATTACCTGTTTGGCAAATCTGACTTTTACCATTTATGAAGATAATTTGGGTAAGTTATAAATCTAATTCTGCATAATTTACGTTTTAATAATAAGTTCCATGGCCTACACCAAGTAATAAATTTGTTACCCCATGTTTGTTCTTACGCAATACGGAAAGATATCTATGGTTGGGTGCTGTATAACATGAGGCTGAGTAACTAATAGTATTGCACAGGCAAGGGCAAGTTGGAAAAACCATATCTTCATGGTGGATAGGTAATATTGATCTACTACAAGTGAATGGTTGGTGGATGTCTTAGCAATGTACTAGTCATGCAATGTACATATATACATAATAGTTCCTGTACATGTATCTTTATCACCTAACCTAATAATAGTACACTAAAGAATTTTGATGAGCATATTGACAGTTTTGTGCACACAAGTACATTAATTAAACAAATAATGGCATTTTTTCACGATTTTTACATCTTGATCAATTAAAATCATAGATTTTTATAGTTGATCCAAGGCTCGCTGTCATTTTGATTTCAGTATGGGGTCAAATTGGGGGTATTCAAGTTTTTGCCGATGATGCTTCATATCTCGTCATAATGCATGAATATTGAAAACACAGGCTGGTGTATCATTTGTGTAAAGTATTATTTTTGCAGTTTGTCTCTACTCGCAATTAAATCTTAGCTCCTGGAGTTGATTTTGGTGAGAACCAAGTGTATGCAAATACCCCCAATTTGAGCATATCCCACTTATCTATGTTTGGAATACAATTATTTGAAGTGATCTACTTATCTAAACCTACACTATATACAAATGCAAATTATTCAACTCTGTTACATATAACATAATAGATATAATTATCATCATGCAATCAACAGTGTTCATATTATCATAATATAAACCCAGTCACAAATACTAGTAACAAAAAACAATTTCATTTTTCATAAAGAATAATTTGATCACAACTATATGTGTACTTCACAACACCTAATCAAATTAAAATATCACATGAATTGCCCCAGAAATCAATACTTGTATCAGATAAAAACCTGTTACACGCTATGAAACAATTAAAACGGAAATTAGACATATCACAACACCTGATCAATACCATACATTTGAATTAAACGAATACCATTTTTATGAATCATCCAATATCTTGGCACATAATCAATTTGGAATGATTCCAAGTTCAATGATACAGAGTCTTGTGATTATTAGACAAGATCAAAGAATAAATATCTTTTATCCGTCTAGTGACCCGTGTCCCAGGCACCAGGCCTAAATCCATTTAATATTTGAACTTGCATTCCAGGATGATGAGGTATTGTCTACAGAATCAAATCAAAGGATAAATTGGTTAACACATACATACATTTTGCCATAAAGCATTTCATTTACAGCTTCAGAATGTTTTTTTGTAGAAATTTGATTTCATTAAGAAATGAAAAGAGCAATTGGCACATGCAATATTGTTGGAACCCACAATATCATTTATCTTTTTCATCATCCATATTAACACATTTCAAATGCAATAAAAATGATGACAAAACCATCTGAATGCCAATTCTTGATAAATGCACTAGGTCTTACAAAATTGTGATATTACTCAAAAATAATGTTCTCAATGAAAACGAGTATTGCTTCATGTATGTTTTCATATGTGCTGATCACATTTCTGAAATAAAAAGGGGGGTCACCTAGTTTATAGTTTTGAGAAAAATGCATTTCAAAAACAGTATTTTTCCCATTATTTGTCAAAAAATAAAGAAAAAACACAATTAAGAAATGGCTCTATTCATTTTTTTTTGTTTGTTTCACATATGTTTTGGTCCCTATATAGTTCAGTGGGTGAATGAGCATGTATGTATACAAAATGTTGCAGCACACATGTATATCATAGTTTGAAACCAGCATTCAAGTTTATCATACGATTCAGAGTGCATGCTACACTAAAGTATTGTATGTAAAGACACTTTGGAATAGTGAGAGTGAAATTATCGCAATTGGATCACATTTCTCTGAGTAATAGGATTATGATCAATCCTTATGTGTTCGTCACTTGACAAGATCACTCTTAAATTTGCAAAAATATATTTTCTATACCATATCTCTTATTACATGATCACCAAATGTTTGACATTATTTTGTTGTAATATTATCTTGTCTTATATAATATATGTACAATTCTTATCAATGTCAGGCCTTTAAATTGCATACATAATATGAGTTTTCCTCAATAGTATAAACATTGGTTTACTTTACTACCTTTCACATCTATAAAAAGACACATTTATATGCTTATGAATCTGTTCTCTAGCTACATGGAAAATAGACAAACCTGAATGCCTACACAGATAAATCCAATTATATTAGACCAAGTAAAATAAATTATTTGTTTTACGTCTGTTTTTTTTTTTCTTTCAAAATTTGGTAAGGGCCACCCTCTCCAATTTTATCTGTTCCATAACTTTGCTTTAGAAACTGCTGTTGAAAAAAGATTAAGCAGATTTCACAAACTTTTTTCAAACTAGAAGTAAAGTATGTGAGAAATAATTTAAAAAAAAACAAATGTAGAAGGTCCTCTCCAATTTGGAATGTGTTAACAAAGCTGTTGGAATAATGAATTTTACAAATAAATAAATAATGACTTGGAAAAAAAAAAGATAAGGACCTGGACGTAAAACACATAACTTGCTTTATTTGGCCTTATGTCAATAATTGTTTTTCTCCTCCATACAGAGAGGATAGAGTTTTTCTGAAAATATGAGCTCTGAAATATACAAAACGAACCAAATTCTAAATTCTGTCAAATGATAGCTAGGCTATTGACATGACAGTCAATAAATGCAGATTTTCAATTCACCAATTTCCCGCATAATTAATGCTAAGCAATGCGTAGTACAAAACATGCAAGATTTTAGACCAACAATAATAGCACTAAATTTAGAAAGGTACTTTTTTGCTAAGCATGGCTGGCAGGTGTACAACAAATAGAATTAAGAGAGGTAACAATTGGATCAAATATACATATCCAAAACATTTTATCAGCATAGAGTGAGTAAGAATTATTTATATTTATTTAAATTATTAAAATTGGTACCAAAATATTACAGAGAAGTAATCAATATGATTACTTCCACTAAGCAATGTCCTGAAGGAGCTTGCCATTTGACTTTTCTTATCAAAGCACCATGTTTTTACTTTTGTATGTTGGTAGACAAAAAAACTCAAAAATAAAATAATAATAATAATAAAAACACAGTGTAAAGCAAGGTGTTTTTTGTTCATAGGTAATGAAGCAAGTACTATTAGATGTTATGAGGACATTGTTGTAACTTTTGGTACCATATTTATACTACCATACTATCTTGGTATTGGTTTGTTCAAGCATTTGAAAAGCCAGAGAATCTGAGAATATAGAAACACAGTTATCTATAGATGAGTTTAGGGCCCAGACATACTACTCTTAACAATAGCTTAACATTTGTCCTGTCATAATTCAAATGAGCCTTTTTTTAATCTATTTTTTTTTTCAGCCACTGAATCATTATCATGTCTTGATGATTCTAGAATACAACTTGGTAATAATGAATCTCAGTTACAGAACCCATTGTTTTATTCACAAAGTTTCCTTTTAAAATCACAGGTTAGTCTTGTCATTGTGTTATCTATTAAGTTATCATTAGTATGCATTTTGTATTTAGATAGGAAAAAATGGTTGATAGATAGAATGCAGAGTTTAAACTTGTGTTAAACAGACTGTTTGTGTTCAACTGGTTGCATGTCTCAAGACATTTGGTATTATATGCCTATCAATTGACAAAAACAAACAACCAGTTTGAAAATGTGTATGAAGAAAATTAATTGAATGAAAAGCTACAACATGATGAAAATTGGGCCAATGACAAGCTGCTTAGCTTTTAGCTATCAACTTCACAATACCAAGATAGTTTTAT
>JXSR01S074160.1:0-11258 GCA_000969725.1 Ophiothrix spiculata | reverse complement strand
CGCCAGCATATTTTTTCTCGCCAACATTTTTTTCTCGCCAACATTTTTTCTCACCAGCATTTTTTTTTTCACCAACATTTTTTTCTCGCCAACATTTTTTTTCTCACCATATAGGTAGTAGAACTCGACATACAGTGAGGGACAATTCGACCAATAGGCAGGAATTCTCGACCAATAGAGTGGTAATCTCAACATATAGAGAGGAAAACTCGGCATATAGAGAGAAAACTCGACATAGTTTTGTCATGCGAGGCGTGCCATACTATGACCTTGATTTAATATCAAAGCGTACGCAAATTGCTAAAACACCATAAAGCACATCACTCATTTTGCTAAAATCTCCTTTGCTCGTCACACCACAGAAGTTCGGTTAGCAAAAAAAAAAAATATTCTGGTCTGTTTCGTGAAAAACCAATGATAAAATGTTGTTGTTGAACCAAGTCTTACCCAATGCCCAAGATTATCCATACGGAGCTGGGAGTATGACAGGCTGTCTTTAAGGAATCTTAATGAACATGCACATGTCAACAGTGATTTATAGTTTGGAGGATGATACCTTGACGATGCCCAGTAAATTTCATTTAAAAATGTCTTGTCGCCATCTCGCGCGTCATTCATTTCACCGTCATGGATGGTGTATCGCTTGGTTGAGCGACAGCCATAGGGACTAGCTTGTCATCAGGATAACTCATCAATCTTACATGCAATTATACATGATTGAGAGTTATTTTGAAGCGAGTTATATGACGTCGGTTCAAATGCTTCGTAAATCATCTCATTAACAGACAAAGGCTTTAGATTACAAATAGTTTAAAAAATTGTAATTGACTAAATTATCGAATTGATCTTATCGCACAAAAGAGACCTGTCAATCAAATTATGGGCCGGGAAAGGATATTGTCTTCGACAAAAGCAAAGTTGTCGAGGTGTTTTGCTTTTGCTTTCGCTCATGTAAACACAAAAGGATTGATACGGATTGCAATTTCGCAAGTGGGGATTACACTTATTGACTCCAGTGAATGGAACCAGTAATGGGTTAACAAAATATTTTTAAAAGCTTACAAAATGCACTGTTATGCATTTACATAACATTGGAACTAGTCGTGCATATAAGAACCTGTGCAAATAAATTTCATATTATTTTCTGTACAGAATCGGCATTATGTTAAAGGTATTTAGAAAATAATACATTAACATGATAATAATTATATTCGCTTAAAATGTATTTTTTTTAATCGGTTCAAAAACACGAAACTCTATGTTAAACTCAAACTTGCCAAGGAACTCATCATACCAAGATCACACCTACAAGGTTTCCTCTAATCATATATCCAAAGATGTTATCAGTCAGGCAGCAGAGCCTATGCAAATGAGCTTTTAATGAGCAATTTAATTTTCATTTCCCGGGTATATACCGGGAAAATACCAGGACAACTCGGTCGCTAGATTTTTTTTTTCTCGATGTGACCTGTCGGATAGTTCGGACTTCGAACCCCTATAATCACAAGGGGGTTAGTGCAAATAGAAAATAAAGATATGGATGAAAATATTTAGAGTTTTTTCAATAAGATAAGCCTATTTTTGACAGTGGAGAATAAAAATTTTCATTTCATTGCATTTTTTAAAAAAAATGTCAATTTTAAGCTTTTAAAACTTGAGGTCAAATCTGGTTACGTGTAGCGTGTTTTACAAAATTGTATGTGAAATGCTTTTACAAACTGCAAGATGAGATATCAGACATCATATATATGAAATTTGAAAAATATATCATGCCTGTAAGACATGTAAAACAGAAAATAAATCGAGGGAAAATTCATTACAACTAAACGTTCGAAAGGGACACGATGTCGGTCATCTCATTATCCCGATATACACAACGAACATCGAAACGACAAGTCACACCTTTCGAAGGTCTTGGGCTATATCAGGCCAATCTGACGTCATTTTCTTAGCACGTGTCTACGTGTGACTGTGACCTGCATCTCTGACTGTGCATATCATACGGGTTATTGGGAAATAATTTTATCATGTTTATCTATAGAAATTCTTGTGTAAAAATAGTTTATTGAAGGAATATCAATCTAATATGATGGGAAAAATACTAATTTGTTTTCAAATGAAAAAAAAAAAGAAAAAAAAAAAGAAGGCGCCGTCGAGATTCGAACCTGGTACCTCTAGAATCAAAAGCCAAAGCCAAACCACTAGACTATCGAGATCTCACTATCATTGAACGGGTGTTTTACCTATATGTACCTAACAATTAGACAATGCCGCGTAATTGATCACTTCCGGGGTTATATAATATTTTGCGTAGAAATTTGATGCTTTATTTGACCTCATTGGACCAGGCGTTACATTTGCCTACGTGATACGTGTTTTCAGCAGATTTATCTCAAATGTTTTAGGAAATCTGCTAAAGAAGTGTTGTCTCTCTCATTTGACCAAGTGGCTAAAATATATTAAGTCCAGAACCGTAGATTTTAGGTAAAACGCAAAGACCTAATTTGACCTCACTCGAGGAAATTAAACGCTCGCAAAATCACACGAAAAGACACTAATATTTCCCATTTTTTCATTTTTTTTAAATTTCAAAATGTTTTCATAACTTTCATGCTTCTAATTGCAAGTTTGGTTTGAGATTCTATGCTATTTTGGCGAGTTTACAGGCTTTTTAAACTAAGGTATCCGATCTCATGAATATTCATACGCATGTAAAACCCGGCATTTCCTGTCAGTTTTCATGCATAAATAAAAATAAAATAAGCGATATTTCAGCGACCTCACTTCTGGCTGTTATAACGCTGCTCATCACTGTCACTGTTGTGTAATATAGGTGTTAATATGTGCGGCTTCCCATCAAACTTTTAACACAATTTTGTCCAGTATGTCGAAGCCTATCTGACACATTTCGACATGCTGTCTGAATTTTCTTTCATGTTGTTAATACATGAGTCCTAAAAAGATTGTCCATAGATCTGGACGAACTGTAGAGATAATCAAAGTAAACAGTGGGAGCAAAATTACAAGATGACCATTCGTAAGCAATGGTAAGTGATGGTTATGAGCTGGTTCAAAATAGAGGACAGTGTTGTCGCACATCCCCGTCACAAATATTTTTTTGGATTCGGGGAAATCCTTGGAAGTTGATCCGATCCGATCCGATCCAATTTGGACACTTGATGTCTTCATTACGGATTCGTCATTTGTTGGATACAATGGCATTTGATTGCCGATGTAAAGAAGGACCCCCTCAAAAAAAAAGCAACAGTGAAACATTTAATTTCATTAGAAAGATCTTTTAAATTCTGTCGAGATTCATAAAAAGTAATGAGGCAAGACCAGAAATAGTTTACACAGATGAGACGAATTAGTCTATGTTAGTCAAAAGAGAGTATCTTTAGAGAGATAAAATAGGGTCCGCTAGTCCGAAAAATAATTGGTTTTGTTGATTTGCAATCCATTTTTTTTTCCAGACTAGCGGACCTTTTTTTCATTTACGGACTAGCGAACCTCATTTTATTTTCGGACTAGCGAACCCTTTTTTCATTATAGGACTAGCAAACCTTATTTCATTTTCGGACTAGCGAACTTTTTTTTTTTCGAACTGTTCTGGTCTATTTCGTAAAAACCAATGATATATTTTGTTGAGCCAAGTCTTGCCCAATGCCCAAGATTATCCATACGGAGCTGGGAGTATGACAGGCTGTCTTTAAGGAATCTTAATGAACATGCACTTGTCAACAGTGATTTATAGTTTGGAGGATGCTACCTTGACGATGCCCAGTAAATTTCATTTAAAAAATGTCTTGTCGCCATCTCGCCCGTCATTCATTTCACCGTCATGGATGGTGTATCGCTTGGTTGAGCGACAGCCATAGGGACTAGCTTGTCATCAGGATAACTCATCAATCTTTACATGCAATTATATATGATTGAGAGTTATTTTGAAACAGACAAAGGCTTTAGTTTACAAACAGTTTACAAAATTGTAATTGACTAAATTATCGAATTAATCTTATCGCACAAAAGAGACCTGTCAATCAAATAACGGGAAAGGATATTGTCTTCGAAAAAACCCAAATTGTCTAGGTGTTTTGATTTTGCTTTCGCTCATGTAAACACAAAAGGATTGTTACGGATTGCAATTTCATAAATTGGGAGTATCTACACTTATTGACTCAAGTGAGTGGACTCAGTAATAGGTTATCAAAATATTTTAAAAGCTCACAAAATGCACTGTTATGCATTTACACAACATTTGAACTAGCCTTGAATATAAGAACCCGTGCAAATAGATTTCATATTTCTGTACAGAATCGGCACATGTTTATGGTATTTAGAAAATGATTAACATGATAATAATTATATTCGCTTAAAATGTATTTTTTTTAATCGGTTCAAAAACACGAAACTCTATGTTAAACTCAAACTTGCCAAGGAACTCATCATACCAAGATCACACCTACAAGGTTTCCTCTAATCATATCCAAAGATGTTTACGCTGCTCATCACTGTCACTGTTGTGTAATATAGGTGTTAATATGTGCGGCTTCCCATCAAACTTTTAACACAATTTTGTCCAGTATCATGAGTATGTCGAAGCCTATCTGACACATTTCGACATGCTGTCTGAATTTTCTTTCATGGTCATCCTTTTTGAGGTGAGGCCCATTTGCGTTTCATCTCATTCACTTCATGCATACCTAACTCCTTCCTGATAATCGTTGCTTAGAGTTAATTAATACCTTTATTTGGCTAATATTTTCAATTGATTTTATAGGCTAATACATTCTCTTCAAAATCATACCAAATTTATGACATTTCATACGATTATTGAAAAGTTGTGACAACATTTGATGCACAATGTACGTATCTCATCCACACCAACCACATTTATGCATGTTTTCATGTCTGGCTAAATTAGCTTATTGACTTATACTTGTTAATAGCGTTAATAATCAATTTTATTCGTGCTAATTCCAACTTGTTTTTGATAAACAATAACTAGCCTTATATTATCATATAAGATTTGTGACACTTCAATGGATTTTTAAGGAGATATGACAGAACAATTCATGCACAATTTTCATGATGCCTCAACCTCACCCACCTCAACCTCACCCACCTCAACCTCACCCAACTCCACCCTGGCTAAGTAGCTTTAACGGGCCATTAAGCTTAATTAATCACTTCATTTAAGTTCTATTCTTGATTTCTTAAAAGTCAAATTAATTGTCTTTAAAATCATACCAAAATTGTGACATTTCATTTGAATGTTGAAATGATATGACAAAAATTGATGCATAAATCACTCTCCATGTAACAAATCCACCATTTATGGGTGCCCACATTAAAAAGAATGACCTCATGTTATTGATACATGAGTCCTAAAAAAAATTGTCCATAGATCTGGACGAACTGTAGTGATAATCAAAGTAAACAGTGGGAGCAAAATTACAAGATGATCATACGTTTAGCAATGGCAAGTGGTGGATATGAGATGGTTCGAAATTGAGGTCAATGTTGTCGCATATCCCCATCACAAATATTTTTGGATACGGGGAATTCCTGGGAAGTTGATTCGATCCGATACGATCTAATTTGGACACTTGATGCCTAAATTACGGATTCGTCATTTGTTGGAGACAATGACCTTTGATTGCTGATGTAATAGAAGGACTACCCCTCCCCCCAAAAAAAGCAAACAACAGTGAAACATTTAATTTCATTAGAAAGATTCTTTGAATTCTGTCGAGATTCATTAAAAGTAATAAGGCAAGACCAGAAATATTTTACACAGATAAAACGAATTAGTCCATGTAAGTCAAAGAGAGTATATTTATAGAGATCAGAGCTCAAACTTTGTGTTGTGCCTAAGGGGAGACACGTAAACTAATCGGCAACAACTTGCCGTTATCTGAACTAGACGGCAAAGTCAAATTTTGGGCATCTGGCTGGAACATATTCAATTTGATGCTTTAAAACCGTAGATATAGTATATAGGCACACAACCAAATGCCTGGATATGAGAATTGTCGATATGTGCAAGATAAGTGGGGTAATAGTCTGTTCCAACTAGTGCAAATATCTAAACCACATTGCCGATTAGTTTATGTATCTCCCATAACGTGCTTTAAGTCTGGTTAGAATGTATAGAGCCTAGGTTCTTCTTTTAAAACAAAGGAAGACTATTAGGAAGCTTTAAAATAGGAATGATTTGCTTAGTTTGACCAAATTGATGGAGTTGGACTCTTTTTGAAATAAGGAATTAAATGTCACCATCCAGTATCAGCATTTCAACATCATGTGTTCTCAATGTACAGGGATTCAACCGAGATGAGCAAGTGCTTCACTGACATCCTAGAAGCACAAACTGTCAACTAGCCCCATTAGAGCTGCACATCAATTGGTCGGTATGGTGGCTTGATTTAAACCTTGCGAACGTAAGTAATAATTTTTGCCTCTGTAGATTACATGAGGTAGTTTTGACAAGCCAATATAGCAGGAAAAGTGATAAACGACGATTTAGATAAAGCCATATATAACTTAGGTAGACAGCTATACTCTAGAAGATATTCCAGACATTTTGCCGGGATTTTTTGTACCATCATGGCTAGTGAGACAGGCATATATCATGTATATCCCATTAGTAGTTTTAACGGTCAACACGGACAGAGATTTGCCTATCAAATCGAATCTTGTTTTATAAAAATAATAGAGTTGTATACCGGACCCATACATGAATAAACGAATTTAAATAAAGATATAGAACTTGTTTTTAAGAAACTTAACTCTGAAAACAAACATTTATTAATGGGCGATTTTAGTATCAATCTTCTAGTAAAACCGACACAGACAAACCTACTCATGTTTATCTTGAACTTTATCCATACTAAATGATTTTGTCATCCGACCAGAAAAACTGTTGCATCAGCTTATTGGAATGCTCACATAATCAACAAAATAATAATAATAACAGTAAGAGGAAAATAGTTCAAAGTGCCATAGCAGATTAATAAACACTTTCCGACAATTTTATCATGTAACCCTCAGTAGTAGCTACATAATTAACCACGAGCAAAAAAAAATTACCAAATGGGTCGAAACAATTTCATTGGTTGCGTACGTATGACAGGAAGTTATTTCAGTATTTTCAGGTTATTTCAGTATACATCATGATATAGAATACAACGGCTAGCGTGAGAGTGTGGATGTGCGGCAGATTTCAAATTCATATGAAGGGTTTTGGGTTAGAAACTCGTGCTTGTCAGAAGTCTGGCCGAAATAAAACAAACGATAACAGTGCCTAAATGAATATTTTCGGCGTAAAAGAATAAAAGAAAACTAAAGGATGTAAATTTTGATGGGAGAAAACTGAATTGTTCCATCTGTGTCTTACTATTATATATATATCTTGTATCTTTATTGCATACTAAAGGCACGGTTGACGTCAAAGTTAAGATAAACTGAATAGACCATGATTATTCTGTCACTTTAACAAGCTTTTCCTGATAGTATTGCTTGTACAACATTATTTATTTTAAGATATCTGTTGGAAACTTAAGCTAGAACAAATACAAACCGAGCGATGAAACCTGTCAATAGCTTGATTAAAGTAATTAATGACTTTTTCAATGCTTTTTATAATTACTAAACTAACAGAGTATTGTTTCTTAAACTTTATTTATTTCATTAGTACTTATCTTGATGTTAGTAGTAATAAATTACGGTATGATGGTAGTTTGTTTACTTTTTATTTAAGCATTATCCACCAAAAACTGCTGTATCATTTTCTGGTCTGCAATATTGCCTTCATCATGTTCATGCTTTATAAAATAAATTTACTATAGTAGCGAACGGATTTTTAAGGCTGTTTTCTACGGAAGCTTAAAAGTGCCACTGCAATCTGTTAAAAAGTCGAGATAATTATCCCGGTAAGCCGTCTTACTAACGGCGAGAAGACACAATGGCAGATTAATCATCTTTAAAAAAGATAAGATGACAAGATCATGAACCTTGTCAAGTCGGCTGCAAATGGACGAGAAGATTAGATAACAGGATACTAGATCTGGTCAAGTCGACTTCTTATAGTCACGAAAAGATGAGATAACAAGATCCTGGTTCTGGTCAAGTCGACTTCCTAGTGAGCAGAAGATGAGATAACAAGATCCCGGATCTGGTTTAGTCGACCTCCTAGTGACGAAAAGATGAGATAACAAGATCCTGGATCTGGTCAAGTCAACTTCCTAGTGACCAGAAGATGAGATAACAAGATCCTGGATCTGGTAAAGTCGACTTCCTAGTAGCAAGAAGAAGAGATAACAGGATACTTGATCTGGTCAAGTCGACTTCCTAGTGACCATAAGATGAGATAGCAAGATCCCGGATCTGGTCACGTCAACTTCCTAGTACCAAGAAGAAGAGATAACAGGATACTTGATGTATTTGACCTCTGCAACATGTTACATAAAAACATACACAAGATATTCAAATTCAATGATTTTAAATGTTTAAACAGAAACATCTTGTTCCAAAATAGATCATTCATAGGTTTCAAATCAAAATCGTACCTAGGTTCAAAATTGCGGCAGGAAAGTCCCTTCATGCATGGAAACTGGTTACAGCAACAATTAATTAACATTTAAGGGAAGGCCAGGGTTTCAAAGGTGATTTTCTGAAAACAACACTCTATGACACTCACATTTAGATATAATGTGTATATCAATGTGCGGAATATTTTATTATATTTTCACGTATGTCGCTTCATCCATTGCCATGGCAACGGTGGCCATATTGGATTTTAAAGGATATCACTGCGCGCAGTTTTTCGATATGTTCCGAAATTATTTTGAACTTCTTCTTTTGCACACATATATTTTTAAATATTATTCAAAATATTATGAAAATAAAAATAAAAATTTTCGTAGAGCGTGTACCGCGGAAGCGTAATTTCAGAAATTGCCGACGTAAAATATCTGAAAACCTGTCGCACGAAAAAATAAGTGACTTTTCAAACTTTTTCTCTTCATAATTAGATAGATCTAGTAATTTAAAGATTCTCACCAAGTTTTATGTAAAAACTGCGCAGTCCTGAAAATGCGGTTTTTTTCGTAAATTGCCGAAAACGACGAAAAACAGTACATTTTTCAATTTTTGAATAAAACTATGCTAATTAGCTCCATTAGAAGTGTTCTTGAACCCAAAACCTTTCAAGCATGAACAACATGAAAATATAACACCAAAATAAGTAAATCTGCAAGTTTCCGAAGTTAAGCAAATTTTCATACGATTTTACTGCTTGAAAACAATAAAATACAAAAGAAATGCAATGCACACATTTGTATAGGAGAAACGGTTTTTTGAAGAAATTTTGCGAATCTTCCTTCCATTAAAATTGCGATAAAATTTGAAGTCAAATAAAAGGCAAATGAAAGCTGAATTTGTAATAAACAAAAATGGTCAAAATAGCAAATTTTCCCATTTTGGGTCCCTAGCCTCTCCTTAAAACATTAAACAACCAATATAATCATTGAAAAATGTCATTAAGAGTAAAAAACAAAAATGGTCAAAATAGCAAATTTTCCCATTTTGGGTCCCTGGCCTTCCCTTAAAACATTAAATAACCAATAATCAATGGAAAATTTCATTAAGAGTAATTTGTAGCCCAATTGTTGAGTTGTTCAACATTACTCAACACGAGGTTGGTTAACAATGAACAACACAAGTGTTGGGCATCATCATGTGGAATAGAACAAAATTGGTTACCAAATAGTTGGGTATCACCATTTGGAATAAAACAAAACAAAACTGGTTGTCCAATAGTTGGGTTGTTTAACATTACCCAACGTTGGTCCAACTATGAACAACACATAGAACAACCTATACCTATAATAGGCATGGAGGTATCACCACTTGAAATAAAACAAAACTTGTTGCCCAACACAATTTGGAATCAAACATAATTATATCGTTGCCCAACAGTTACACCAGTTAGAATAAAATCAAGTTTGTTACTCAACAGCTGAATTGTTCAATATTATCATTACCCATCGTTTGTTACCTAACGTGGATCAACCCAACTGTTGAGTTGCACCAATTTGTTGCCTGGTAGTTGGTTTGTTCAATTGTTGAATTACAACCGGTTGGCTCAAGTTTCCAATTATGTGCTATCATCATTTAAAATTAAACAAAACTTGTTGCCCGATTTATTCAACGTGTTAAACGGGTAGTAAGCTTTTTAAAAGGGGCGTTAGAACCGCGTGGGCCGTGTGGGCTTTGGTCGCACCACATTTTAGCCAAAAAAATAAAAAATAAATTCAATTTGATGCATTTTATTATTGTTCTAGCATTGATAACTACAACATAGTGCCTTACAAATTCGTTTTAGTACTTATTGTCTTCTGAGGCTTAGTTGTTTCCTTATTTTTGATACCCGAGGGACCACAGGCCGCACCACTTTTACCAAGGGCCGCACCACTAGCTACCACTTTTATTTTCCTTCCGACGCCCCTGGCCCGGAGTTTAATTCGTACTTAAAAAGTTCTCACACTCTTTCTACAATTTCCTTTTATATCTGACTTTTAGAAACGTATGAAATATCCAATTACAAACTATATTCATGATATTACAAGTACAATACGACGAAAACTCCAAAAACATCGCCTATTTCTCTGAGACGATGACAAATTAGTCCCGATAAACCGTACCGCCCATACCTCTGTAACCTAACAAGCAATGACAAACGAGGTAAACTGGCAGGAGAAGAGAAAGATTGGTGCACATGACCGCTATCTGGGAACAAACAC
Source organism: Ophiothrix spiculata (assembly GCA_000969725.1). Taxonomy (NCBI): domain Eukaryota; kingdom Metazoa; phylum Echinodermata; class Ophiuroidea; order Amphilepidida; family Ophiotrichidae; genus Ophiothrix; species Ophiothrix spiculata. The sequence goes on along the minus strand of JXSR01S074160.1, from coordinate 453 downwards.
ATCATCTAGATAGCGGCAGTCTTTGTGAAAATTATTTTTGTTTGTCTTTTGGCTGCCTATTCCTTGTCACGTTGTTTAATCTACGATAATATATAGGGATACAGCCTACGATGTAGACGAAATGGCATTTGATTTGAAATGAAAAAGCAATTAATTTAATTCGTAAAGAACGATGAGAGTTGATGTCAATGTTACCACGCTCATGGTCTTTTTGCACTGATTTTATAGTCATGTTCTTTAAAAGGTCTATGTGCGGTAGATAAGGAATGAGTTTAAGAATCAGTTTTCGAAAAGCTTCGAAACTTGATTAGAATAAGGGTCATTTTTATAAGGAACAAAAAGAGACTCTGCTTTTATACACTCTTAGAAAGGAAGGATCAAATATGAGACAAAAAGGATCAATTTTGATCCTTTTTAGGTATCAAATATGAGCTTACCCTTTAAGGATCAAAG
>JXSR01S074159.1:53872-70845 GCA_000969725.1 Ophiothrix spiculata | reverse complement strand
TTTACCCAACATTGTGTCAAATTTTACCCAACATTGTGTCAAATTTTACTCAACCTGCCAACCATTTAGAGTGCAATGCAACGCTTATTTCAGTGAAACGCATCACAAATCTTGTAATTTGCAAGTGCTCTTTAGGTAGAAATTATTTTAGTTATACATGTACTTACATGAAAAAAAGCATTGTTCATAACAAAGAATACGATTTTACTTCAAGCATTTTGTTGACAATGTAGTTGTTAATGTTGTCAATTATCCTTATGCGGCATATACGATGCCTGTATGTGAGGTTTTTTTTTTTTTTTTTTTTACCGTGCGTACTATTTTTACAAACAATCGTTTGTTTCAGATTTGAATCTTGAAGTAGATAACACCAAAAGTATGGAATATAAGAGAAAACCATAAGCAAGGATAGAGTTTGCACATTTTTTGACAGTGCCAATTACTGTTTTATTTTCCAGTAAAATATTTGATAAACATTGTACCCTTTACAGCTCTTTACCACTCATGAATCTGCATTTCCTATAAATATATAAACACACGTATAATAATAACCAACAAAATCATGCAATCTTTTTCCTTGGTTTATCACTAGATCAAAGGCGATAACTTGTTTTGTAACAGGCATTCACAGTTTGATTTACGTATAGACATACAATATACACAATATATACAATATTGATTGCAAGGAAATTGCATTTTTATCTCCATCATTACTTTTTACTTTCCTTCTTGAACTTTCCTATCAAAAAGTTGAAAAAGGGATATCGAAAAGATCAAGAAGGAAAGTAGAAAATAATAATAAAGATAAAAATGCAATTTCCTTGCTATCAATGAAAATGTGAAGCTTGCGTTAAATGATTTGCTATAAGCTGTTCGTTCTCATGATATTTTTCCAGCTATTTATATACATTTACTATATAGCCCTCATTTCCCGTTCATGACTTCGAAACTTCAATACTCAAGCAAATCTCACATCTTATGTAACTAAAGTTTGTAAAAAATATCAATTCAAAGTCTGTAAGGTTGATACCCAATATTAGCATCTTTAAAAATCAAAAAAGTCTTTCAGTATTTGGTCGACATCGTTTTTTATCTCAAAAATTCAAAATTAAGCAAGATATAAAATCCAAACAATAACAGTGATGCAAGAAATACAGTCATATGGGATAATACTGGAAGGCCATTATAAGGTCCGTCAGATGTATTACCCCTTCTACTTCTTCTACCCCTGATTTTAAAAGAAAAAAAAAGAAAAAAATACATTATTTAACAACATAAATCGACAACCTTTGGACAAGACAAGGACGGGTACTCACGAAAAGGAAAAGTTCTACCTGTTGTATCATAACTTTTGTTCAAATGAAGATAGCTTCTTTAAAACTGGCACAAAATACCTATGTCACCTACACGTAGTGAAAAAATCGTATCAATATCTTTTCTAGATTTTTGCAGGTGATCTGAAAACCACAGTAAGTTATGGTACACCGGAAACGGTCAAAATGTGTGCAACATTTTTAAAAGGGGCTCAAGAACAGAGAATTAAAAAAAAAAAAGGCCATAACGTAGCCGTCTGGTGTTGCTACATAATGAAAAGTTTATAAAACATAAGAATGAACATGCAAGTATACGGGATGATTAGAAAAGCTGACGCAAATTAAAAATAATGGTCATTCACAAGCACAACAATAATAGGAACAAATAGCCCCTGCAGTAATATTATTAAAATCACAGTTAAAGACACAGTTTACGAAGAAATTGACCTTAATAATAAAACAAGATGTAAAATAGCGGTATTATGAAGCTTTACTATTTGATATATTTTCATAATAGATCAGAAGAGGAACTAATTTCATTTTTGTACTGATAAAATGTAGTGTAGTAACTTGGTGTTTTTTTTACATAAAAGTGAACTTTGAAAAGTCACGCTACAGAGAAACACACTATGTTGATATTCGTAATCTGAGAAGGTAAAAGATATCCTTTCAAATTTTGAGATTCTACGTAATTTCTATTCTATATCAGTAACAAATTTGCTTTATCAGTGTCAAATGACTTGTTGGATTGTTGGTACACTTTCATCTATAATGATTTCTGTAACTTACATAAAATTTGGGTATACAGATGGTCATTCATACATTAGCTGTACATATAATTTCAGGTGCAATGTCATTTAGATGTTTCACCGTTTCCAGTGTTACCGAACCTTACTGTGGTTTCAGGTCACCTACAGAAATATGTAAAAGATATTAAACTGGTTGTTTCACCATGTGTAGGTGACATTCTTAGCTATATTTTTGCCAATATTTAAGTAGTTGCCTTTAACAGAACAAAAGTTAGGATACTATGATACAACATGCAGAACTTTTTGAATGACCCTCGTAAAATCATGAAATAAGCTTGTTTCATTTCAATCAACAGAGGTTATTCTTTATTCGGATGCAAATGTGTGTAGTCCGATTTCACGACTTATGTTATCACACATAAATACCAAGGGTGTTTCTGAGAGGTATAGAAAATGAATCAAAAAGTGTGTGTTTTATTCTCATACGCGGTTCACGTTGATAGGGTCCTTTTCATTACTTTATCTAATTCATTCACAAAATCAAATCCTCAAATTCAGATTTGATGTAGTCTTCTTGTATGGCAAAAATTACTACAGGAAAGTAATTCAAAATTAATACTAAAGACAGATTCTTATTTCTTTGTATAGCCTTTTTACCTACAGCTGTCTGGGATGAATTTCTCTGACTGAGTATGTTCTTTGGTCATTCCTAAATCGACTTCTTTTATACAGGTAATGGGTAACAGGGACACGCGTAATGAGGTGTTCGGTGCACGTATTTGGCACGGTGCTTTTAGGAAAATCTCATTAATCTTTTCTAACTACTTTTTGCTAATTTTACTAATTTTTGGATATCTGTTTTAAAGTTTTCCAAAAGGTCACTTTAATTCAATTTGTCAAGTAGATTCATAAATTTCCATTTGCAACAATTATCAAAAGGAGATATGATTATAAAAACATCATGAAAGAAATCAAGACAGGTCTATCAATAAAGTTTATGACTTAAAATCCGCTTTAACCCTCGTCTTCCTGAGCCCCCGTGATTTTGAAACTGGGTCTCCAAAAGTTATATTGTTTGAAACTATAGTATAGGTTAGGGTCTGTTCTTTCCATTGATACCAAGATCATGAAAATCGGTCGAGGCGTTACGTAATTATGACGTCACAAAGTATTTCCGGACCAAAAAAATCGACTTTGGACAAAAATGGCTACTTTTTCCAAAAAAAACCCGTTATAAAATTTCTAAATGTCCGATTTTTTTAAATCGGGTTTTATTGCAAATAAATGAAGGAATTGACAATTCTAACATGTCCTGTAAGTTTCAAGTCCATATCATGCAGATATTTTTCAAAATGGCGATTTGAATATTTTGACGGGCTACCATAACCCCACCTTAGGTGGTACCCCCGATTTTTTTCATCAAAATGACCTCAAAGGATGCAAAAACTATCACCTAAATGCCCAGGGTCGCTTTATTTTGCGTTTTGGTGCAATCGGCGATCACCTCCCGCCCCCCTTAGGAAGACGAGGATTAAAGCAAATTAGAATACAAATATATCATTAATAAAGAAAATACTACAGGTCCAAAGGATCACGATTGAAATGCTATACTTTCTTATCCGGTGAAGTTGGAATAAAAGTATTTCTATGAACTAGATACATTTTAAGGAAGAAGGTAAGACATTGAATTTTAGATAAATTGTGGTCTTTCAGCGTGTTAAGGGTAAATTCAAGCATCTCAGCCTTAACTCATCACAGATCTGCTTACAAATTTGGTAATGAATGGAATTAGCTCTTGGAAGTATTTGTTACACGTTCTTAAAAATACAAATATCTTGGAGGCTTAACTGACACACATTGCAATGATCACAAGTGATGCTTCAAGTGTTTGTTTTCTGAGCACGTTCAATTTGCTGAAGCATTAGCATTACCTAAAGAAGAAACCACCTTGTAGTTTGTTTAAATTAACCAAATTAATCAATCTTTTTGTCAAAGGTGGTTGTATCAGACTTTGTTTTAAGAGCTGAAGTTAACTTAATCAGGCCTTTTTAGCTTATTAGTTGAAAAACGTAGCTAATTGAAGTGGTTTATTTATCTACACTTTTAGCTTTTATGTGCTGGGAGATTGCTAACTGTATGCTCCCTTTATCCATGAACTCTATTTCCCATCCTTTATATCGAGGTATCGTGGTGACTTGAAAGGTCGCTGTCTAAGGCGATGTATTTCATTGAGTTAGAATTTCGCATGGTAAATACTGTTTTAATTATAGGTTATAGTTTTCCCCTGACATTCTTTCGTAAGCAAATCATTTTTATATTTAAACACATATTTACTCACTGTTATAAATTGTATGGCTAAGTTGTTGGTACTTACTATTATGCTAGAACGATATTTATGCACGCTCAAAGTCGTCTATACCGTTGTCGTCGATGTTTTCTAGTTCGTCTGTTTTGGACTTCCATTGCTTTTATTTCTGCTAACACCATGCTTCCATTTATCTGTTGCTCTGTGAAAAATCATTCTAGACAAGTACAGGAAATGAGATATAGCTTTGAGTTTGACATTGAACCTGATATTAGAATAAATCTCAAGGCCAATGCGTCATTCATTTTTCAAGCTTAGAGCACAATATGTATCATTATAACATTTCAAAGGAAATAGATTTTTTAGAATTATTCATTTTCTATATTTTTTACGTATACCGGTAATGCATATCAAGGTACTCTCTTAGAAAGCAAGGATCAAATATGAGCTTATCCTGATTCCGTATCAAAAATATGATCCAAAAAGGATCAGATTGATCCGAAAAGGGTCAGATGGTGATCCATTTTCGGATCATATTTTGATCCGGAATCAGGATAAGCTCATATTTGATCCTGGCTTTCTAAGAGTGTATTAACGACTGAACTTAAAGAAGTGAGTTGCTGATTATGTCTCGTCGAGAGAGCAGTTCACCTCCGCTTTCAGGCAGTAAGTCTATTTCGAGGAGGCAAAGAAGCACCCTATGGGAAATTCAAATAAATGTAGTGGGCAGGTGCCTCGTGTGAATTTTGGATTGATAAGTTTCGGAAGTTTTGGATGTGTTTTGCCAGAAATCCCGGATTGACACCAGGTGCACAAGGCACCACTGTAAATTTTGGATAGGGCCAGAATAAGTTGTGGGCGGTGGAAGCCCACGTATTGCAACGTTTAGAACACTTTAGTCGGATTGAGAAACAGACGTAACCATTGATTTTCTTTGTCAAAAACAAGAGTAGTTGCAACTCAGTCAATATAAAGACAAGAATAATAGCAACAAATTTATTTGTTAACTCTTTGGTTTGCGAAGCTTTAATTAACTTCAATAAAATAACTTTTACGCTTTGTCCACTCGGTTTGGCAAATGGGAGATATCTAAGATATTTGGTGTCAGAAATGGTGGAAAACACGAATAAAATAATTCAAAAGTAGTTAGAAATAGCACTTTACACAAGGCTTAGCAGTGGGACAAAATTCAGATATAAATGAATCACTAGCAGATCAATATCTCTTTCCGCTACACGTAATTCGCATAAAGAAATTATACAAGTATGCGTATTGAATACTTTACTTTCAATTAGACAGCATGTGTATGCAAGACTGGCCATCGGAAGGCCTGTGTTGATAAATTTCGGAAGTTTATCAACACAGGCCTTCCTGAACATTGCATTGTGTGTATGTTATACGAAACTGGCGAAAGAAATTATTAATGAGGACTTCATTCTATGTTGCTATTGTTGAACATGTACAATGCAATTCCTAATTTCGTCATTGTGAAGAATCCAACTCAATTGATTTTGATGTATTTGGTATCAAATTAATCCTTGATAAATATAATATCTCGGATTGATCATAAGATTGTACTAATGATTAAATAATTCAAAAAAAATCTTAGCTAGAACGACTATGCAGTTACGATATTCATCTGCAAAAACCTTTTCAGCATTGAAAATGTTAACTTCTTGAATCGATATCGTGAGGTCAAAATGGAAACATTTGTATAGCCGTGGGTGCTTTCAAGAGACTGTCGTCACACGTGGTGATTCCTTATAGTACAAATGAGTACATTTATCGATGAGCACCGGAATTTTGTCTCGATATTCGTTGTTTCTAAGGTTTGTGTTTAAGCCTGAGAAATAGTTAAAATGCGTATATAACACATTATTACATAATGATATTTACGTGGTGGAAACTTAACAGAAAGGTGTGCTGTATATTTTTGTACAACACGCTGAATTTAGTATGGCTGTCTAAATGCCATATCTCCCATTCAAAGCTAAATATTCCTCTCCACACACCTTCACTCCACCAATAATGTCTGGGGAGAAGTTCTCTGACTGCCTGTGTTGATGCAACAAATAAATTGGAAGTTTTGGTCATTCCTAAATCGACTTCTTTTATACAGGTAATGGGCAACAGGGACACGCGTAATGGGGTGTTCAGTGCACGTTCCTGGAACGATGCTTTTAGAGAAATCTTATTAATCTTTGTATACTATCAATGGTTTTTTGATGTCTGTTTAAAATATTCCCTTAGGGCCTAGATTAAAAAGAAGTCACTTCAATTCAATTTGTCAAGTAGATCCACAAATTTCCATTTGCATAGCGCATCAATTATCAAATAAAGATCTGGTTATAAAAAGACCATAAACGAAATTACGACAGATCTTTCAATAAAATTTGACTTAAAATCCTCCTTAATTGAATCAAATAAGAAAACAAATATATTAATATTTTAAAAAACACTTGAGGCCCAAAGATTCACGATTTGCTTAGTCATGTTAGTATGGGAAAGATGAGATAAAAGCATTTCTATGAAATAGAGACATTTTAACGATCACGAAGAAGTTAAAATATTCAATTTTAGAAAAATTGTACCAGAAACTTGTCTTTCAGTCTGTTAGGAGTAAAATTTGTCGAGTTGAATTTAACACCTAACATTATTCAAAACTGTATTTTCAAAAAACCTTTAAGCTTAGACGTCATCTCAGGCTGAACACATTACAGATCTAAGAAATTTAAATATCTTGGAGACTTAGCTAAGAAGCATCTATAAAGAAACAAATTAAAACTCACAAATTTAATAAAAAATGAAAAAAAAACCTTGCAAAGTATATATGTTCTTGAAAATTTAAATATCTTGGAGGCTTAGCTAAGAATGCAATGATCACAAGTTCTGAAGCATCTAAAAAGAAACAATCCCAGTAGTTGCTTTAAATGAACCAAATTAATCAATCTTTTTGTCAGAGGTGGTTGTATAAGACTTAAAGAGCTGGAGTTAACGTAATCAAGCATGTGTAGTTAATTGTCAACCGTCGTTTCCGTGTTTCTCAGAAAAAACTTACAATCTTTGCGAGTAATTTTCTTTGCTTTAACGAATAGTCAGAAAGCATATAAAGGTTGTCATATAGTCCATGAAATGAACTTTTAAATCAGTTTGTTTCATTTTAATTGGTAATTTAAAACAAAAGTTGTTATTTATCAAATATTTGGTGCAAATTTGCATGGTTCAATTTCACGACTTATCATTGCTTATGTTGAACACCGTTCTGGGAATTAATCAAAAGTGTTTGTTTTATTCTCATAAGGGTTCCTGTTGATGACTTGCACTTTCATGACTTTATCTAACTCTTTCACAAAATTAAATTCTCAAATTCAGATTTGATATTATCTTCTTGTATGTCAAAATTACTACAGGAAAGAAATTCAAATACTAAAGACAGATGCTTATTTCTTTGTATTGCCTTTTTACCTACAGCTGTCTGGGGAGAATTTCTCTGACTGAGCGTGTTGATGTAACAAATAAATTGGAAGCTTTGGTCATTCCTAAATCATCTTTTATGCAGGTAATTGGCAACAGGGACACGCGTAATGAGGTGTTCAATGCATGTATTTGGCACGACGCCATTTCACCTTTTGTGTTTTTTGTTATCTGTTTAATTTGTTTCCTTAACCCTTGTCTTACCAACGTATTTTTGTAACGTTTGTCACATCAGGTATCCCCCCCCCCCTATGAAATTGAAATTGGAGACCTAAAAGTGGCTTTGCTTCAAGTCATAGTATAGGTAGGGTCTCCTCTATCCATTGATACCAAAATCATGAAAATCGGTCAAGGCGTTACGTAATTATGACGTCATAAGTACTTCCGAGTCGGAAAAATCGCGATATTGGGCAAAAATGGCCACCATATCGAAATTTTGCTATAAAAGTTCTACAAATCGGAATTTTGCCGGGTTTTTGTTTTGCTTATAAAGATGGGAAATGGTGTTTCTAATATGTTCGGTAAGTTTTAGGTGAATACAGTGCAGATATTTTTCAAAATAGCGACTTAAAATTTTCTCAGGTGGCAACCACCCCCCTACCTTCCGACTTTGACGAGGCACCCTGACCCCCCTGAAGGTGGTACCTACAATGTTTTTCGTTAAAATGACCGCAAAGGATGATATTACAACTACTCAAAAGTCAAGTACAGGGTGTCCAAAAATTAACTACCCATTTTTAAATGCTTATAGCTTTTAAACCAGGATTCGCATGGCAACCATAGACATATGCATTGATAGAGGAAACTTGTAGAATTAATTTGGTACCAAACATGATATAATTACCATTTTTGAAAAGCATTTTCAACGTAAATTGCGTCGAACGTAAAAAGCCTACTTTCATACTGAGAAGAAAAACAAATGTGCGGGTCACATGTAGAGGAGGGATCAATCTTTGAAGACAGGAGAATCATTCATGATCATTTTAATGTCCAATTCAGCGAAACAGCTTTTACAATGTTAATTCAAAGATTTTTGATTGTGGTTTTGTCTTAATAATTACATAATGCTCATTAAAATGTTTTTAATTTGTCAAAGCGTAACTCTCGCTTTATGCTCACTCATCTTTATAAGGTACACAACAGCATTACCCCTTATTACACATTCAAGGAATAGTCCACGGTGTCGGGATGAACTGTCCTTCAGATAACTCAAAAAAGTAATTGAGCGGACTTAAATCATCGGAGCGAAAGGGCTAGGGTTTCTTTGTCTTAAGCAATATAATTGTTTTGAAAAAGTTAATTGATAAAGCCATTCTAAACTTTTTAGCTGTATGAGGTGTCATGTCATCATAGTGAAGTGGCAGAAGAGTATCAACACTGTATGGTATATTGGCTCAACCACTTTGAACTTTCAGACCTTCTTGCTATCTTAGAAGTTTAATGATTGCATAATGTTTGGTACCAATAGAATTATACAAGTTTCCTCTATCAATACATATGTCTATAGTTGCCATGCGAATCCTGGTTTAAAAGCTATAAGCATTTAAAAATGGGTAGTTCACAAATTTCCAATTGTAACAATTATTAAAAGAATATATGATTCTTAAAACATTTTGAAAGAAATCCAGATAGGTCTATCAATAAAATGTATGACATAATATCTGCTTTGAAGCCAATTAAAAAAGCAAATAAGAAAACATTTGAGGTCCAAAGGATCACGATTGAAATCCTAGACTTGCTTGAAGTTGAAATAAAAGCTTTTCTATGAATGAGACATTTTTAGAAAGAAGTTAAGATATTGAATTTTAGATAATTGTTCCACAACCTTTGTCTTACAGTATGTTAGGTGCATAATTTTTTATCGACTTGAAATGAACACATTACATTCTCAAAAAGAGCATTTCTAAGAATCCCTTAACCTTAGACGTCATCTCAGCCTTAAATCATTACAAATCTACTTACAAATTTGGTAATAAATGAAATTAGCTCTTGGAAAATATTTGTTACACGTTCTTGAAAATGCAAATATCTTGGAGGCTTAACTGACAAACAATGCAATGATCACAGGTGATGCTTCAAGTGTTGTTTTCTGAGTACGTTCAATTTGTTGAAGCATTATATAGCATTACCTAAAGAAGAAACTATTTCTATAGTAGATGGTTTAAATCAAGCAAATTAATCATTTTTTTGTTAAAGGTGGTTGTATCAGGCTTTGTTTTAAAAACTGGAGTTAATTTAATCAGGCCTGTGCAGCTAATTATATGGTCGAATCCAATGAATTGTGCACAAAAAGGCATTGGACATTAAAATTTTAAAGTAAACATATCTAACTTTCAGTGAAAAGATTTGCCATCACTAATCTCTCCAAATAATCACGGGACAGCATGCTGAAGTTGATGCTAAATTCAGCGGCGGATTTAAGGAAAAGGGCCCAGTCAGCAACTTGAGATGGGGCCCTTTTTAAAACAAAAAATGGTCGGGGGAAAATATGACATTTTTTGTTGTGCGCTAAGCGCGCGAAAATAAACCCTAAAAATGTCTTTAAAATCTTGGAAATTCGCGCCAAAAATTGTCAATTTGGATACATCATCCTGAATTTTGCGCGTAGCGCGCAAAATTTTTGCCATTTTACGTGCAACTAAGGTTTGTGACTAGTGAAAATACCCACATACATCCCTAGTGCTGGTAAAATTGACTCCACAAAACTTTTTTTCGGTCCATCGCAATATCTTAGAGGAAAAATTTGCGTGGGCCCCAAAAATGGCCCATGATGTTGCAAGAATACTGGGTTTTCTATGAATCTGTATTTTTTTTTTCTTTCCTTTAAAAATATTTGGGGCCATTTTAAGGGGGTCAGCAGCTAGTGACTTTGCTGATTCTTAAATCTACCACTTATAAGGTCCCTCCTTGGATCTCAGAAACACCGAGGCCATATTATCCATTATAGCCCACCTTCACGTAGACCACCCTCTTGAGCAAAAGTTAGGTTACTCTCTATGCTTATAAAAATATTTGTCTGGGGCCCATGCAGGCGGTCCTTCACAGGCCCGTGTGAAAGAACGCTAGTTTCTCTTTAAAATTGTGAAAATAAACTCTGGGTTGAATTTTTTTTTAAATGTTTCCCTCTTTCCTTTTCTTTTCTTTCTTTCCCTTTCTTTCTTTTTTTTTTTTTTTTTTTTTTTTTTTTTGGGGGGGAGGGGGCCCTGACGGTAATTTTTTAGGGGGGCCCGGTTAGCAATTGCTGACTTTGCTGACTGTTAAATCCGCCACTGGAGCCTAAATTCACTATGTTACCTACCAATACCAATACCATGCTTTTAAAAAACGTGATGATTTAAAATCTAAAATGCCCAAATCCCTACAAATTGATGGTTGTACGCATGGTGTAGGTCACCTGGTGTTATAAAAGGGCAAAGCCCTTCTCCAATATGTTTCTTGTCAATTCTAAAACTCAAGTAGTTGGCTTTACGAAATTATAGCATTTCTTGTTTGAAAATTGTATTTTTAGCACTTTCTGTATTTTGTTAGTCAAATGGCTTCACATGTATTCATTGTATTTATTATGAAAAGTTGGATATCTTTTTTCTAGAAAAGCAAGAATTTTAGCTTACACATTAATATTTTCAGTTTTAAAAGGAGACATACACATCAGTATTCGTAGGTAACAGTGTTAATTTAGGAATAAATATTTTTAGATAAGCAGTGAGAATTCAAAAATATATGTATATGAACCATTTTATATTATTTTTTGAATTGATTTCCACATGTTCTGATTGATGATAGTTTTGGACTAACCTGTCATTAATAATCATACTTTTAATGGATTTTGAAAATTTACATTTGGTACAGAATAGGGTTAAATGCAAATTATTTAACAATTTGAATATCTATGAATTGGAAGTTCGCATTAAAACTTGCTTATGAGTGCCACGTAATAATTCTGACGACTAATGTCCAATCACAATATCAAATTAATACGTAATTTATGTGTTGAATGTTGTATTCGTAGGTAACATAGCAGTATTCGTAGGTAACAATCGCACGATTGAAAGGCTTCTGCAAAGAAATCTTTATTTTCTTTACCACGTCAAATATATCATCATTTAAAGCGTCTTTATTGATAGATAAGGTGCAATTTAATTATCTGAAGGTTGTTTTGAAAATGTATGATGATGATTGAAAACCGTACATGTAGTTGCAAAACGTGCTAAATTAGCACAATTTGATAGAAAATCAGCTAAAACGGTTTTTGTAGATATGCATCAAAATTATTTACTAATATATTAAATTGTTGAAAATGCACTGCTTTATCAATGTATTCGTAGGTAACCTTTATTTTTGACCACGCCATTTTTGTCAGCACATCGCATTCTTTGGTACTTTTATGAAGTATCAGACCGCTACAAAAGCAATACATTTAAGGATGGTGTTCACCTGGCTTTGCATACAGCAAATACTAGACGATATATCTTGTTTATTCCCTTTAATTTTCAAGTTTTAAGCATTTTGGATTCGTAGGTAACAATTGAATTTACCACTGGAAAAAATTATCCTAAAAATCAATGCATTACACAGGATCAATAAAACCAAAAGAATATTTTCCTGATACATATGGTAACTTGATAAACAGTATTTAATTGACAATTAATGCTGTTTTAAAATTTTTCAACATACTTTCTGCAAAAATAAATATTTTCCACCCTAAAAATGGCCTAAAATGGCATGTAAATTGCTTCTAGAATTTTATTTTCTCTAAGAAGGGGGGGGGGGTGAATTATATATGGCGTGAAAGGTTTTTTCAAGGCGGATAAGATAAACAAAATAACAAAGTTACCAATGTTTACACTTTTCGTTTATAAAGCGGAACATGAAATACACACAGTTTTTAGATTCGACCATATAGTTAAACGTTGCCAATTGAAGTGGTTTATCTACTATCTAAACTTTAATATATTGGGAGGTTTCTAATTGAGTATGCTCCTTTTATCCATAACCTCAATTTCCCATCCTTTATATCGAGGTATCGTGGTGCCTTGAAAGTTCGCTGTCTAAAGGCGAAGTATTTAATTGCGTTAGAATTCCGCGTGGCAAATACTGTATTAAGTACATGTTATAGTTTTCCCTTACTTTCTTTCGTTAGGAAATCGTTTTTATGTTAAAACACATTTTTACTCAATGTTATATATGGCTAAGTTGTTGGTACTTACTGTTATGCTAGAGTGATGTTTATGGACGCTCAAAGTCGTCTATACCGTTGATATTATCTTCGTTTTCTAGTTCGTCTGTTATTGGACTGTCGACTTCCATTGCTTTTATTTCTGCTGACACCGATGCTTCCATTCATCTGCTCTCTGTGAAAAATCATTAAGAAGCGAATTGCTGACTGTGTCGTCGAGAGAGCAGTTCACCTCCGCTTTCAAGCATTAAGCCTGTTTCGAGGAGGCATAGAAGCACCTTGAGGCAAGTTCATTAAAGATGGATGGGAAATCCAAACAACTTTTGGCCAATTGGGCAGATACCTCGTGTGAATTTTTTTAGGATTAATAAATTTCCAAAGTTTTGGATGTGTTTTGTCAGGATGCCAGGTTGACACCAGGTGCCAGTGCACAATGCACCACTGTAAATTTTGGATGGGACCTGAAAAAGTTGTGGGCGATAGAAGCCATTATAAGAACACTGAAGTTGGAATGAGAATACAACTTTACCAGTGATTTTCTTTATCAAAAACAAGATTAATTAGCAACTCATTTATTTACCTCTTTGGATCATCAATCAAATATCTCAGTAGGCCTATTATTTTAACTAACTCACCGTTCTTTGATCATATTATTTATTAGCCTAATTAATTCATTCATAGATTAAAGAATTAATTGATTTGATTGATTCTTCTTCTTCTTCCCATACTGTGCATGACCTCTGCTAGAGTATTTTCGCACAGATTGATTGATTGACTTACTTTAATTTTTACTTTACTTTTTTTAATGAACTTGCCTCAAGGAATTTTTTTGACTTGCCTTGAATTAGGTCCCGTGCAGCGTGTCATACTTCTTCGTGCCTTCAAACCGGCAACCCAAGCCTTCAAGACGAGCCTGTACTGCTGTAGACGCTCTGATCAGCTGTTTTGTTGCTCAGTTTACAACTTTTCAGCAGGCAGGGTGAGACATGGCAAGCGTTGCACGAATCAGACTTGAAGGTATAGAAATTCTGCCTGCACAGACAGAAGGTGGACCTAATGTGTTTAGGAATGCCCCTTTTCGTTTAGCAAAAGCAAGGTAACTAAATGTAGTTAAGCTTACTCGGTGGCCATATTTGCCTGACATTTCATTACGGCATATCACCATGATTAAATATGTAGATTATAATGAAAGTCCACGATTTGTAAGTTGTTAAATTATATTAACTTTTTATTCTAAGAGTAAGACAGAATTTTCAAGTTGTTTATTATTAGACCTACTAGTTATGTCTATATAAGATGATTATATTGTATAGACATATGGAGCTCCATTGAACAATGGTTAATTTTGCCAATTTTTTGAAGTCTCATTTTGAACAACTCACATCATGAAAAATGTGGGAAATGTGCTCTTGCACACCTTAGTGAGTTGCTTAAGCCATAGGCCATGGTAGTCAAGGAGTTTACCAAACATAAACTTGTGAAAATTCATGATCACTTTTATGTAAACAATCACCTAAAATATAAAAATGTATGATCAAAGTACACATTTTGATTTTTTTCAATCAACAAACACTTAAGTAGATACTCATTAATATTGTTAACAATAATACATGAGTGATCCAACAAAAAAGGGATGGCAAATAGCAAAAAAGTCGGTGGCTATAATTAGCCACCGAGAACACATGCGTTGTATTGGAAGAAGTGTCAAACCGTAATGGCTGCCGTGGTCGTCTAGTTTATTATATACTTATAACGTTAATTTAATAAGTGACGGTTAATAGAGGGGAGCGTGGCCGAGTGCTATTGTTGTTTCAAATAATTCTCGGACTCGAAAATTTAGAGCCTTGGGTAACACAACTGCGTGTGCAGTTTACGCGAGTACACAACGCTTTTCAGGCATGCGCGATGTCGCGGTATTGTTGATTACTGATTGGAAACGGTGTTGCGTACTTGCCGGTATCCCGTTCTTGTCTCAACTTGCTCGAGAAACAAAAGCCAAAAAACTTCGTTTTTGGCTTGAGGCAAACTGTGTAGTACAGTCTATCACATTAAGGCCATTTGTGCATAAATTGAAAAATACAAATGGTACTTGAACAAACATAAATGCTTTATTCCATATTCATGAAAGGAACCTTTTTGAATCAAATTTATGAAAATCGCACGGTTCTGATCGGAGAAATCAAACGATATGTCTTGTTTGTTTACAATGGTTTACATTGTTACCATTTGTAAACATATCTTCAAACATCATTTTTGTATTTTATTTAGTAAATTTATTATAAATATCCTTTGTCATGTTTGTGGAGTGTTGCAGTTCGTATCCGATGAATATGATCATTTTTTGGGATATTGGGTATGTGCACTTATACGACAGGTTTGATTGCAGAGCTTGCTTCTGGCAGTGGTACCAAATACCACTGCCAGATATTTCGGGTAAGTCTTAATTGTGGATACGCGGTGGCTTCATTCAGAAATCATGTTCGTGTCCGAAATTTATTTGAAACAATAATAGTGGTTTAGTTCTAGAGCGTTGGACTCGTAATCATATGAACTACATCATGGGCGTGGGTTTGAGCCCGGTCCCGGCACGTCTCCTTGTTTCCCTTTAGCAAGAAACTTTACTCTACTTGCTTTGTGCTTCGGAGGGCACGTAAAGCCGTTGGTCCCATCTGAAGTGTTCCTGACACACTGTCAGATGTAAAAGAACGTCACGGTCTAGGCTACTGCCGTACGAAATAAGAGTAGGGGAATCTTCCCCCGCAACCGTGGCCGTATGTCAAAATACGTCATCAACTCTAGGACCAGAGTATCGGCATTTACGTCAAAAAATATGGATCCTGCTGGCTGCTGATTATCAACGTAGAAGTAGAAGTGATAGGGACATTCACAAAATGTTCAACTTTATTTGTTTTATGAAATTTTAATTTGTCTTGAAAGGTATTAAAATTACCTTCAAAATGAGGGGTCAACCACTTTATATGAGTAACAAATGGCAAAGTTATGGATGAAAAACATACATCGAAATTCAAAAAAATAATGTCAAAAATTTGGATCCTTATAGATGGGAAATTTCTACACAGTTTTCCATGTTTTGACCCATTTTCAAATCTGGCGTAGCTCTGAGGAGCTTGATTTTAATTTCAAAATATGATTGGTTTGAGAAATACCGGGTTTAGGCCCAGAAAGACTAGGTCTACATTCAATGAGATTTTAGTAAATTTAAAAATGATAACAGTTGGTCTTCAGACAATTCTATAAAGCAGCTGTTCTATACAGAGTTCTATCCTCCCCGAGTTCAACCCTCCTGGAGTAAAGAAATCAAGCTCTGATAAACTTGCACAAAATGTTATTGCCATCTTACCTGTGTGAAAAGTTACAAGTCACTAATTAAAATACCCCCAGGCTATAACAGTGTAGAGGAAATACAACTTTTTTAAAATTGTCTATGCAAAACAAATTCAATGGAGTATTTATTTTTAAACAGTACTTGTTTTGTTCCTTACACACATCTCTGATTATGATTATTGTGTAAAATATCAAAATGAAAAGTGGGCTGCTGAATGCAATGATTTTCAAACTATTTATAAAACAGAATTTCAAATAAATGGAAAGTTTCAGCCTTGTGAAAATTAAACTGCATCAAACATTCTAGTCAATATTACTTACAAGGCCAATAAACATGATAAACATGTGTCTAAGACCACCAGCATTACTTGGCCTGAGGCATATTTATGTGTCAATACTGACCATCTCTGCACAAAGGCATGATTTTACTCTCTGCACAAGATGGATATTAATGTTTGGACTGTGTGGTTGGGATGAGGTTAATTTCTTTCAAGCTGTGTCTTCACACGGCCTGAAAACTGGCGAGTTTTCCAGAGCTGAGAATTTGATACAAAATCTTAGGGTCAGTATTTAGAAGAGCCAGATAGTAATGGTATAGAAAGGGTAGTATT
>JXSR01S074159.1:42408-53822 GCA_000969725.1 Ophiothrix spiculata | reverse complement strand
ATACAAAATCTTAGGGTCAGTATTTAGAAGAGCCAGATAGTAATGGTATAGAAAGGGTAGTATTACAAAAGTATTTTCAGTCTTTTTTCAGCTCTGAACCAGAGCTAATCTGGCGGGGCTTTAATAAAAATGTGCTTTTATTTCATAGCATGTGTTTGGTATCATTTGAAAGATGTTTCAAAGAAAATACATATTTTTTTATATCCAATGAACCTGAACAGAATTGAATTTAGAGCAAAAACTCTGCTGGCACAGTTTTTCAAAATGTTACAGCGCCCTCAACGTGATCATATATGAAATACTCTAACGTTGGCATAATCGGCAGGATCCATATTTTTGGACGTAAATGCCGATACTCTGGTCCTAGAGTTGATGACGTATTTTAACATACGGTCACAGTGCCGGGGAAGGTTCCCCTACTCTTATTTCGAACAGCTGTAGCTAAGCCCGTGACGTTCTTTTACATCCGACAGCGTGACATTTGAACCCGTGACCTCTCGCATCCCGTTCCAATGTCCACCTATGGCAAGCCACCGAGTATGGCCTGCCATGGCAGCACTTTCGTGCCCATCTGTAACCCCGGTCTATGACGTATTTGGACTTGGGCAAATTTCTTGATTTTTGCTTGTTGGATTTTGTTGGACTGAGGAGGGTTAGGGTTAAAGACTATCAAACGGATGATAGTGATAGTAAAAATGACAGATGGTCACATGTTACAATCTTACCAATCAAATGACTAGAATCTACTATGGATGAGTTATATAAAACAGCCTATCACATGATGGTAATTTGTGCATAAAATGAAAAATTAATGGTATTCGGAAAAAAACAGAAATTGTTTTTTCCATCTATTCATGAAAGGAACCTTTTTAAATTAAATTTATGAAAATTGCACTGTTCAGATCAGAGAAATCAAACATGTAATTTTGTATAAATATTCTTTACAAATGGAGTGTTGCAGTGGGTATTTGATGAAAATTACCACTTCTTACGACATTGGGTATGTGCACTTATGCAGCTATAGGCTCGAATGCAGACCTCCCTTCTGGCAGTGGTACCAATACACTGCCAGAAGTTTTGGGTAATGTTACCGTACCATAGTATCGCAAATGTTCTGTATCTGTCGGTGTCAGCTGAAGTTCAGAACAAAGTTCATACAATTATTGTCAATCATTGAAATCCAAGGAGGGGGAACTCCCATATGTCGGTGGATAGTGACTGTAGACCTATAGAGCCCCTTTTTATCCCTAAGCTGACAAGCCAACCCTCACCGGGAATCGAACCCGAACCCAATGCGTGCAAGGCAAGATTGTTAACCACTACACTAGTACGTCTACGGTGCCCCTGCAAAACTGTCAGATTAATGTTTCAACAAATTTAATTTTAGTAAAAAACATGCACATGCATTGCAAGTTATGCTGGTTTTTAATACACTATCTAAGAATAATTCCACAGCACTGGCACTCATAACTGACAAATCACGAACGAAGGATCACTGAAAATTAATGGAAAATTTGGCCATTTAAATTTAGTCAGGACAGGACGTAGAAATTCCAGGGATGTTGTTCCAATTATAACTGTGAGGAAGTGACATTGTCAAACTAAGTCAGGTCATGATCTTGATCTTGATCTTGATTTGGATACGGTCCAACACTCCAGAGTTGGAGTCTGTCAAGCGGCCAGGGTGGTTGCGCATTCAGATGATACTTAGACTTGTTGTGTCTTGCTTGTTTCTTTTCCTTGGTTCATGTAATTTTCTAAAGTTATTTTGAAGGCAATGGGATCTTCTATAGATGCAATGTAGTCAGGTAATGAGTTCCAATCAACAACGGTACAGGGCACAAATGAATGTTTATAATGTCTTTTGCAGTAAATATTTTTGTGAAGGCTTTTGAATTGCGCAGATTTGGCTGTAGGAGATGTCCGATAGGTAAGGATAGGTGACCGTTGATTGATTTATGTAGCACAATGAGGCGACAGGCTTGTCGTCTTGTTGATAGTGGTGGTAGAACCAGTTTATTTAACATTTCAGTGACACAGCCCGGTGACTTGCTTTTATAGTCATTTAGGCAGAATCTAGCTGCCCTTCTTTGGACCATGTCAATCTTGTTAGCGGTAAACTCATTCAAGAACCCCAAAGTTATTTAACTATCGCCTTGACGGCTCTGTTTTGCAAGAAACTGATAGTCACCCTTATTTTGGGAGTCACAATAACCAACAATCTTACTTGGAATAAACATATCGACAACATCACACCTTCTGCTAACTGAACTCTAGGATTCATTCGCCACAACCTTTATTCATGTCCGCAATATGTCAAAGTTAATGCCTATAAAACTCTTGTGTACCCATTAACAGAATATTCATCTACTGTATGGGTCCAAGCTGAGGGACGCCCGAGACAACATCGTCGGTCAAGGTCGAATGTTCACCACCGACGACGACCATCTGTACACGGTGCTTGAGAAAGCCACTGATCCACGTGTGCACATTATTCTGAACACCATATCTTTTAAGTTTACATAAAAGTCTGTTATGAGGTACTAGGCTACAACAATGTACATCAAACGCTTTGGAAAAATCCATTATCACCATGTCAACCTGAGATTTATGGTTCAAGGAATAGGCTAAGTCTTGAACAGTTAAAATTAATTGAGACTCAGTTGAATGTTTGGTTCTAAAACCATGCTGTTTATCTGTTAACACTGAGTGAGAGTCAAAGTGGCTCATTATATTTGAGTGAATGATGTGTTCTAGTACCTTACAACATATCGATGTCAAGGATACAGGGCGATAAATTGATGCAATTGTCTGTTCCCCTTTCTTTAAAATTGGTGTGATATTTAGCTTGCTGCCATGATTTTGGAAGCTCACCAGTATTAAGGGATCTTTGAAAGATGATACTAAGAGCTGGTGCAAGTTCTTCAGCAGCAAGACGCAATACATTAGAAGGAATACTATCCAGACCTGTTGCCTTATTAGGATTTAAATTTTTAAGCAACTTAGTTACACCATCAACATTTATCACTATATCTGGCATTGAAGGTATTTGCAAGTGTGATTTCCTGAGGCAAGTTTGGATTTTCATGAGTAAATACTGATTTGAATTGATCATATAATATTTCAGCTTTACATTTGTTTTCAGACTCAAGCTGACCATCCTTTTTCAATGCTGGAATCCCTACTGAATCAACCTTCAAACTTTTATAAATGACCAGAACTTTTTGGGCGAGTCTGTACAGACAGATGCAACATGCTCACGGTATAATTTACGTGTAGCTTTGTGTGTGTCCTTTCTCAGTTTTTTGAATCTGTCAAGACTTTCCTGGGATCGATGCTTCTCATGGTGGTTAAAAGCTCTTTGTTTACGCTTGTGTAACCTCATGGTGCCAGTATATACCGGGCATGCAATTTATTTTCATCATCCAGAACATTTCTTGAGTACTAGTAAGTTAGTTAAATTTTAAACCACAAAAGATTAAATTTCCATCTCATGTTATATTTATCAGTAACCTTAACCAGTGTTCCCGCTAAGGATTTTGACTTTGCGCCAAAGCAACATATAAGAAAAAAATATATTTCACCATTGCCATTTTCAGAAAGATCACCTCAAAAATGAGAGTAATTTTGAATATAATCTGAAAACTGAAATAAGTGGACGTTGTGTATAACCAAAACCCTATTATTTGTCTTTTTGTTTTGAATACCTCTTGTGCCAATTTTTTGAGCTTCTGCGCCAATTAAGTTTGCGACATACAGCCTTAGCTGGAACACTTGACCTTAACCTTTTTTTTGCATAGATCTCTTTATGTACCATAAACTGGGGTTACTTTAACCCTTACGGGGTAACTTTGGCCCATCCAAAATAAAAAGATTTGTCGTCAAATTTTGAAAAAAGTTTCAAGTTGACAATTTCTATTTTGGGATAATGAGAACAACCGATTGCTCTGTAATATAATCATGTAACATGTATTTAGGATTGAAACAAAACACTCTGCCCTACTTTTTTTTTCTATATTTTAGCGTCAAGAACACACCAAAAAAATATTGGAAAAATTGTGCTCGTCTCGCCAAGAAGATGCATATTTAATGGAAGTGATATGGGTCAGTTGTGTCTAGTCAATTTATCTGTGATAAGTTATTAGTAGGTTATTTCTTATTTGCTGTTCTTCTTCAGACACAGGACAGAAATTTAGAGAAAAAGACAAAAGTATAGGGTTACTTTGACCCACCCATAAAACACCTGTAAAAAGCACAAACAATTGAACTTACATCAATAAATCTGTAGTTAAAACTTAAATATCGTTATTATTCAATATTATTACAAGAAAAGGTCATAGGAAGTGCCAAACATAGGGGCTTAACAATCATTGTGTTTATCATGCATTTTGCTGGTACTACAACCACCCATATACGCAAGTTTGCATATTGTGATAGAATTGCGGAAGACGTTTGGTAGAAATGTGCAATTATTTTTTAAAAATACTTAAAAGGGCCACACAAATCCCAGTTAGGAATTATTTTGCAATATCCTATCATTACACTAGGTCTAAACTTGATTTATAATGTGTGGGCCAAAGTAACCCCATCACAGGGTTACTTTGCCCAATACAACCAACATTTCAAAGAAAAAGAGGACCTTCACATTCATTTTTTTTTTCAAAAGAAAAAAAAAATGTGTGAAAGCCCAAGTTGAGTGCTATGATAATATATAACAAACTCGAGAAAAAGTACCTTCCATTACATTGAAAAAGAAATTAAATGAAAAAAAAAAGTTGGTCAAAGTAACCCCAGTTTACTGTACATTATCAAATGGAACTACAAATTCATGAAAACTGCATAGCTCATTTACTCATTCTACCTCAAGCCACAAACTTCTTGAGCACCCCTTGTATCTTAACTTTACATAAGGCAAAAACAAAACAAAAATTTGTTTCCCGTGCGCCGCGCGCATTTCGTTTTGGCGTCATTTTTTGCGCATTTCATTTTTTCATTTGATATTTTAGAAAACGAAAATCAAAAAAGCCAATTTGATGAAAAGAATGGGGAAAATTGCAAATTTTTTACTAAATAAGTGTTTTCTTTTCATCAAAAACTTGAACCAGGACAGGTTTCTTACTGAAAAAATCATCACCCATGCGGATTTTCAATCAAAATTTGCCTTAGCACCTCTTGAACAGTAGAAAAAAAAGAAAACAAAATAAAATAAAAAAATGCAGTTCGCATTTAGGTTTTTTGACCACCGACAGGAAACAAACTTTTTTTTTTTTGCCTAATATTACATTTTTATTTTTTTTAACAGATGGGTGGCAGATGAAGAGGTTCAATCCTGCATTGTATGCACCAACAAATTCAACCAAATCCGTCGCAAACATCACTGTAGACAATGTGGTCGTATCTTATGCAGCAAATGTTGTAAAGAGAAAGTGCCTTTACCCCAGCTTGGCTTTGATGAACCAGAGAGAGTATGTGATTCCTGTTTGCCAGTTGTGGAGCTTATCACCAAATCACGGTCACAGTTAGGGGTAAGTCTACTTGCATGACGATACTGTTTCCACCCGTTCCTCAAAAAGCAGACGACAAAGGAAAATGACCCCGATGACCCTAGTTTCATAGGCTTATAATGTATCGTGGGTGGTGATTGGATGTAAATAAACAGAAATAAAAATGTAAGCCAATCACACGCCACTTGAGGGAGTGATGTTTCTAGAAATACTGACCTCTGATCATGAGGTCATGGAAATGAAAAATGGCTGGCGCGATCGCCGTGAAGATGGAATAAAAAGCGCAGTCAAGTTCAAGGTCAGTACACCTTTCGTATTTTAGAAAATTCCTTTTAACTCTTGCAATTTCAAATATTTCATTCCACTTATAAGGTCTAGGCATAGCAAGGACCTGCCGACAGGACAAAGGCTGTAAAATTGGAGTGAAAATGCAAGGGGATCAGAGTTGCAGCCGACAGAAATTTATGCCTGTGCTTAGGCCTACAGCGCGAGTGTATGGCAATTATTCGTACCTAATTCAGAGACGGTATTAGGTACGAATAAATTTGTATAGGGATATGTTAGGAATTTAAAATGAAAAGGAAGTGCATTACTAGTATTATTAAACCTCATAAATATTCATGAAGTAATCATTATTATTCACTGGCCAGTCACGGACTATTTTTTGGTTGGTAGTCTTTACTACTATCCCTACAACCTTATCCCCAGAGTCACAGTGAGATGTAATAAACAAATACTATAGGTAAAACAATAATTTATTGGAAA
The DNA here is from genome assembly GCA_000969725.1 of Ophiothrix spiculata. NCBI lineage: Eukaryota > Metazoa > Echinodermata > Ophiuroidea > Amphilepidida > Ophiotrichidae > Ophiothrix > Ophiothrix spiculata. The sequence continues at coordinate 47,553 of JXSR01S074159.1, read as the reverse complement.
GTGTAAACAAAAATCCAAGTTGCAAAAAGGGCCCCATTATTTGTAAATGCAACCCTTACCCTGGATTTTTATTTACACTGTCAAATAAACTATTCTTGTTTCAAATAATTTTCGGACATGAAATCCAGAGCCTTGCCTCACAGTAATGCATGTGCAATTTACGCAATTACACATCATTTTGCATGTGCGCGCGATGTCTCAGTACTGTCATTACTGATTGGAAATGGCGTTGCATAATTCCCGATGTCCTGTGCTTGTCACAGCTTGTGGATACGCGTTGGCTGCGTTCAAATTGTCAATTTGTGTCCAAAATTTATTTGAAACAATAAAATGGTTTTATCAGTGAATTAGTGCAATCTTACACACGATGTATCACTTAATCTGGAAGGAGAGCGGATATATCACCTGTTTGTTGTCAAAGTTAAATCTGAAGCCATTTGACCAAGAGGGTGAGTTTAAGTTCATTTTTAATTGTTGTTTACTTTGACTTTTAAATTTGGTGTCATTTTATCTTTCAAATTATACAGAATTTCCAGTTAGAGGCAGCGACAGGTTTATGTGACTTAACAATAAATCCTGAAGATTTGAAAAATGTAGTAGAACTTGGTGGCCTTCAAACGTTAATCTACCTGTGTACTAAACCCAACGACCAATTACGACAGGCGTGTGCTTCCGGTCTACATACATTAGCGACTAATCAGCCTCTGCTACAGATTTTAGTTGATGCAGGTGCTGTCAAGGCTATTTGTAGGTAAGTTGTACTACAGGATTTTTTGGTTTCTCAGTCAACCAACAAATATTTGTCAGTAATGTCACCCTATGATTCCATCATATTTGCTGCGCAGAAAGTGAGTGTGCAATTTAAAAACTGATTGTGTGCATGGTGCTGCAATGAACCCATTTTCAACCAAATTTATGTCAGAGTAGAACTCATAGGTTTATGATGATTGAAACACTGTAAAGTAAAAAGGAACTGGCACTCGTTTTAAAACCACAAATGCACTTGTTTTATTACTCATTTTCCAAAACAAGTACCAAAACAAGTGGTAAAATGAGTACCAAAACGAGTGCCAGTTCCAAAACGAGTGCTTTTTACTTTACAGTGAAATGTTTGACTTCAGGCACACTACAAAGAGTTGTTTGGTGTTTTCCTAATTCCTATAACCGTAAACACATTATGTAGAGTTTTATGTCTTTGTAAAATTCAATTCCAAGATCATTCTTAGCTCCGATGCATTACTGTGATTTTACCCATAGCCTTGACATAATCAGTAAGACAAAGCTAGCGTGTGTTTGAATTACATACTTTGATGAGACGCTTAGGCTGCGATCACATGGAAGTATATAGTATACGGTATTCCCTATGCGCTCCCGGGAGAGGCACTCATATTTGAAATTGACAGGGATAAAAATGCAGGTGATTTAAATGCAGGTTATAAATGCAAGTGATTATAGTGCACTACGCCTCCCCTGACTTGTAATTCCACACAGCCTCAGCACACTTTACAGAGCATATACAATTAGTTATAATTATTGGGTTAAATCACTATCTGGAGGGCTTACAGCGGCCTACAAGATTATACTTATCATTAAACATGAGTGCCTCCCCAGGAGCGTATAGCGAATAACGTATACCGTATACCAATGTGTATACTTCTATGTGATCACAGCCTAACATGCGTCTGCATTTTTGTCCACATGTAGCCAAACACTAGTGACATCTTGCTATTATACCATGGGAGAAATTGTGGTGAGGGGATAACAATAAGGTGCTACTTAAATGTAAATTGTTGATACCCTTCTTACAGCTTATTATCCACTGCAAAGGACAACCAGGAGCAGCTCCTCATAGATGGCATCAGTACCTTGATGATATTCTGCAAATCACCAGGATTGAAAGCAAAAGGTAGATGTACTTCTTTATTTTGTTCTTCCTTCTGCATTATACTGTAAAACTCACTTTGGTTAGAACAGTTTGGCATTGGAGTCTAGGGTGGCAGGGGCAGACTGCCCCCTTGAAGCATGCCACCCGAAAATTTCTCCAACCTTCTGGGAAAGGAGAGAGGTAAAACAAGGGTAAATGAGGGGAAAAAATTGAAAAATTAAAAATCTATAAAAAAAAATGGGCCTATTTATACATTGTTATTCCAAAGCTGGTGTGATCCATTTTGTTTAAGGGGTCACTTCAAAACTCAACCAATCGGCAGTGATAGGTTACTATTGTTTCGAACAATTGCAACCGCCCAGAAGCGCTAGCTCCATCCTGTCAGCTGGCAGTTGAGTTTTGAGGCAGCCTCTTACCAGTTTATCAAAGTGACCAAAATTTATTTGGGGTGTACAAGATTGAATATTCTACCAGGAAAAACCCATGCCATGCAAGGGAAAATGATTTTGCCCACATGAAAAATGTTCTTATGAGAATTGGAAGCAAAGGGTACTAGAGCACTCTCTGCAACACTTAGTGCATGCACATGTAGGTGTGGACCTGCTGTACATTGGACTGTATAGTTTTATTTAAAAGAAGCACAAAGATCACGTAAATCGTGAATATTAAACTCGGACTGTAATCTTTAAGGACTGCATATAAGTGTGTTTTGTAGGAATAAGCTCATGATAATAAACCCTTTTGTTACCAAAATGTTTTTAAAATGTTATTTATGTTTATCTTTGATTTTCCTTTCATAGTTGTAGCTGATGGAGCTATGCAACCGATATTGAATGTTTGTAGTATGAAAGTGTCTAGTGCAATAGCCCTGATAGCCATGCAGATGTTGAACTTAGTCACAGAAGATTCACAGAGCCATGCAGCCATTATTGAGGTACAGTAGTCTCATATTGAGTGTATGTAGTATGAAAGTGTCTAGTGCAATAGCCCTGATAGCCATGCAGATGTTGAACTTAGTCACAGAGGATTCACAGAGCCATGCAGCCATTATTGAGGTACAGTAGTCTCATATTGAATGTTTGTAGTTAGAAAGTGTCTAGTGCAATAGCCCTGATAGCCCCGTCATATAGTAAGGTACCTTAAGGTCGGCATAATATATTACGAGATATGGGCCATTGAATCAGTTTCCAACATCAAAAGCATAAGAAAAAATGTGTTAAAATCAAGATAAAAATCATCTCTCCATCCAAGGTTTACTCAGTTCAAAAACTGTAAACTTTATTTTCTCAGACCTATAGTTTTCTGAATCACAACTATGCCTTTTACCAATTTGGATGTAACTTTGCAACCAAACATCCAATAACCAAAGGCAAGGTGTCATTTTAAAGCTTAAAATCGTAGCGTTCAGATGAAATCAAAATATATAAGTTTTGATTTTGGGACCCTTAAGGTACCTTTCGATGTGGCGGGTCACATATATGCAAATCTCCAGTGCAGTACCTTAATAGCAATGTAGATGTTGAACTTAGTCACAGAGGATCCAAAGAGCCATGCAGTGAATTATTGAATTAAACAGTTTTTCTGAACCTTGAATTCTTTAACCAATATGAAAAAAAAACCACATACTTGCAACACCATCTTTTGACACCTTTCCAATGAAGACAAATGCATGGTGTTATGCAAGATTTAGAAATAATATTAAAGTTCTCAAAATTAAACCCAAATTTTGGCACTCACATATATATTTCGACATTCTATCAGAAGTCTTGGTCACTCCACACTGATGTTGTTGTGAGGTACGAGGTGTTTTTAGATCATAGTTGAACATAAAGGATGTTGCTTGATGATCTGGTCATAGATTGGATCAAGCTTGTATACCCCCTCGTCCTTATTCATAGTTCCTTTTCCTCTGCAATCATAGAATCTCTGGGCAGTCACATTGATGCATCCCATCATGCCCTGATGCGCTACTGTCTTGGTGTGCACTACCCGGAACGGATATCAAATGCGAACTTGTATGTCCGTTCCCAGATAGAGCCCGCGACTCTGACATTGACTCGTAACAGACTACGTCTTGTTGGCCATGCCCTCCGGAGGCCAGACCTGCCACTTGCCATGTTTTTGCACCCAAAAAACCAGGCTTCTGAACCCTATCGCCTCGATGGCACACTTCGCCGTACTTTCCAGGATCAACTCTTTGATGACTTGAGTGCCATTGGACTACAACTTATTGACCGTTGATGCTGCCCAAAACCGTTCTGAGTGGCTGGAACGTGTGAATGCTTTAAAATAACTTTGGTCACAACGCCCTGTGTCCTTCCAGACACGTGTTGCAAAATCTAGGAATGCATTTTTCATTTTTTTGATTTTCTTCTTAGTTTTTGAGATATTGTCAAAACTTAGTCCAAAAATGTCAAAAAAATCCCACTCCTGACACCATTGTTGGCAAAATATGACATTTTTTGACCTATTTTTGGCAATATTTAAAAAAAATAATTTGAGAAATGCGTTCCTAGATATTGCTTTCTAGATTCTAAAAAGTAAAATGATTCAAAATTTTACCAAAGCAAAATTTAGTAGCTATCCCCGTAAAATTTTGGGCCCAGAAACTTGATTTTTGGACCTTAAGTCCAAAATTACACATTTTGGTCCAAAAATAACCTGACCATCATGTTCAGTATGCAAATCCGCTTCTAGAAATGTATACTTTTATTTGAATTTAATTATTCGTTGCTGAGTTACAGAGCAAAAAACATTAACTTGAAAACGAATGGTCGGAACAATTTTCAGAATACATTTATGTTGTACTTTTCTTTTTATTTAGCTAGAAAATAGGTTTTTGTCACATCAAAATCATGAATTGCACCTTTAAAATTTGATTTGGACAACAATGCAAACTTATGTTAACTTTATTCTGTCAATGGCGAAGAATTAAACTATGTGGCATTAACAACATGCTTTTTTCTGTGTTGTTTCACAGAATGACAGAAGTGCACTGCCAAAGCTGCTTAGTCTAACACTGTCTCAGGATGAACAAGTAAGTCTCACAATTACACTACAGGCATCATAAATTGTTGACTTTTGAAATTTAAAAATTCAAGATAATTCCTTAAACAAACGTAGCTCTTGAACTGAATATATGTAATACATGTAATGTGTATTATGTATATGAAGAGCTCGATTCCAAAACCTCTTACGTCCATTTTTATGGAATTTGAGTTTGAACCTGAAACATATAGTTCTTGACCGTACCTTCCAAG
>JXSR01S074159.1:12055-38840 GCA_000969725.1 Ophiothrix spiculata | reverse complement strand
GAATATTGATTTAGATCAATATCTCTATTGTTTAGATCAATAATTGATGTCTGCTGGTATTGTACTTCTTTATTGACATCAATAAATTTCCAATAATTGATTTACAAATCCATCAATATAATGGGCAATTACCTTCTTTGGATCATGAACATTTCAGGTAAACCAGAAACATGTAGATGTGATTGACTGGCGACTATAGTCGCCGTTAGTAGGCAATGAGTTAACATTGTATGTTAAGTTTTTGAAAGGTGTTGATAATCAAGTGGTTCAAATTAATTGCTATGACTTAATATTAATTACAAATTTGTATTATTATTATTATTTCTTTATTCCCTTTTAGATGCAGGAAGGAGTACTCAAAACACTAGCAAGACTTTCCATGGGAACAGATTGGCACAGACACAGAATTATTCAAGTAAGAGAAACTAGATTTATTTTTTCACAAAATATTTTGATGATAATGAAAGGTAAACTAGCTTTTAGCTGTTCTCTATCATTTTAATCTTTTTTACAGAGCAAATTTTGTAATTGGTACCTTAATTATTATTTTTCTGTAGAGTAATGATATTTTTTTTTTTTTGCTTTAGGGTTTCTTCCTTCTATGTTCCTGATGCTTTCCTGATTCATTAGGTTTAAGGCTTAGGTAGACCTTCAAATGGCATGAAACATTTATGTACTCTAACACTCAAACTAATTGCATAAACTATATAAAAGTATACATTTATAGAAACAGATTATACATGATGATGATGTCAGTGTTTGACCAAAAATGTAAATTTTGTCAAAAAATGCCAAAAACCATATTTCCCCCAAAAAATGTATGGAAAGCTTAAGGGCCCTGTCAACCCTTCATTTTCTGAAATATTTTATGTTCTGTAACTCAGCAACAGATGATTAAATCCAAATAAAAGTATATATTTCTAGAAGCGAATTTGCACACTGAACATGAAAGTGAGGTCATTTTTGGACCAAAATGTGTCATTTTGGCCCTAAGACCAAAAATTGTGTTTTTTGGCCCAAAATTTTACGGGAAAGCTACCTAAATTTTGCTTTGTTGAAATTTCAAACCATTTTACTTTTTAGAATCTATAGAAAGCAAAATCTAGGAACGTTTTTTCAAATTTTTGATTTTTTTCTTAGTTTTTGAGATATTGTCAAAAATTGGTCCAAAAATGTCAAAAATTCCACTGCTGTCACAAATTTTGGTGTCAGCAGTAGGATTTTGACCTATTTTTGGCTATATTTAAAAAATGAAGAAAAAAACGTTCCTAGATTTTGCTTTCTAGATTCTAAAAAATAAAATGGTTCGAAATTTCATCAAAGCAAAATTTAGTTAGCTTTCCCGTAAATTTTGGGGCCAAAAACATGATTTTTGGACCTTACGGCCAAAATTTCCCAGCGTGTTCAGTATGTAAATTCACTTCTAGAAATGTATACTTTTATATGGATTTAATTATTCGTTGCTGAGTTACAGAGCAAAACCACTTTCTGAAAATGAAGGGTTGACAGGGCATTCCGATTTGGTGATAAATTTAACGTTTACTTTTTTCTATATTTGAATGAAGGGTCATCACCAAATAAAGGAATTGTCAAGTTTCATTTGTATACCTTGAGCCAAATTAAATGCTAAAGGCAAAAATATGTATCTGAGAGTGAACCATAGAAACCTATAGGATATGTATTCTTTTTAACAAAATATTCCAGTAATTCAGCACTTTTTTGAAAATATCTCTTCAATGAAACATAATAATTTATGAACGTGAAAATTAAAAATATGCGCTTTCATCTGGTATCAAAATCTCCAATTTGATTTTTTGAGTGAAAGTGACCGGAACACATACCTTTAACTAAAATTTGCATTTTTAAAATGTTGAACTTTTTTGTTTTTCTGAATCTAGAAACAAATGTCTAGGAAGGGGTTTCTCAAATTTTTTATTTTTTATCTTATTTTTAATAAAAATGCTAAAAATAGGTCAAAAATGTAAACAATATCCCACCGCTGCCACCAAAATGGCAATTTTTTTCCTATTTTTGGCAATTATTAAAAAAACAAGATAACAATCTAAAATTTGAGAAAACCCTTCCTAGACATTTGTTTGTAAATTTCAAAAAGCAAAAAACTCACAATTTTACGAATGCAAATTTTAGTTAGGCTTTCCTGAAATTTTTGGGGCAAAAATCTCACCAATATGTTCAGGGTAAAAATCCACTTCTAAAAATGTATACTTTTATATAATTTATGCAATTAGTTTGAGAGTTACAGCACAAAAACTGTTTATGCTAGTTGAAGGTCTACCCTAGCCCTTTTAAGTACATCTTGAAAGTGTTACCAATGTGTGGCATGTGAGAAAACATCAGCTCTCCTGATGTTTTTGCGATGCCTTGACAATGTTGTGGTGATATCTTGAATGATTTATTGATTTATTTTCCAAACAAACTTGTGAATGCTTCAGTGGTGCATTCCTGATGCATTGGCACTGCATTCACTATATCCTTATTGTAACATCGCAACAGCATCTTGGAAAGTTCATCAAACCATCAGCTATGGACAGATGATGCATTTGTATAGAGATTGACCATGAGAAGGAATTAATATGCAGTGCAAGAAGTGCCACAAAGTTAATTGCTAGCACTATTATTTCTAATAATACTTTCTGATGTTTTTCATATAAAAATGTCTCGAAAGCATTGCTAATGCTCTCATGATGTTGCAGCAGTTTCGGGCAATGATTTGGATAATTTTTCACGATGCTCTATCTAATCATTTCATAAAACATTATAGGGGTTGGCTACTACCATTGCTCGAGCCAAGCACACCCAAAATATCACCCACAATTAAAAAAAGACTCCTATGGCACCACTTTTTTCTGTTAACAATATAAACACTTGACAAAAACTTCATGTATGGAATCTTTTTACTTGCACCATTCAGCATTTGATTTGTATTTACACCTGAGTATTTGAAAGATATATTTTGACTTGCCACTCTTTGCACTGCACTCAGATCAACAATACTGATAAAAGTGTGGTTAGGTTAAGCATAAATTGCATGCGTAAAACACATGTACATTTTCCTTGATTGGTCATTGGCATTGATCTTTCAGTTAATTGGTTAAGTAAGCACGATATAAGTTCTGAACATATTGCTTCTGAAATAAATGTACATTTTGCAAGTGAAATGGTACAAAATCAATGCATTTGCTGTGAATTTTTATTCAGCGAATGCTCATTGCCCATACATCTTAGGTGCCAAGTGAATTGAATAGCGTTCATTATTCAGCAATGGTGTAGTTTGAGACCCTATTCTTTCACTGACTCTTGTTAGCCATTTTAGCTCAAGTTGTAGTTATTAGGAACAGGAATTTAAACTACGTCATTACCCAAGATTCAGTGAATATGTACAATTGATTTTGTAACATTTCCCCAGCAAATGAAAGTAATTTTTAATCAAATTCATACAAGACAAAACAAAAGCTAATATTTGCATATTTGTGAAATGCAAAATGAACAATTCACCACCCACTGACCAGAATTTAAACTACGTCATTACCCAAGATTCAGTGAATATGTATAATTGATTTTGTAACATTTTACCCAGCAAATGAAAGTAATTTTTAATCAAATTCATACAAGACAAAACAAAAGCTAATATTTGCATATTTGTGAAATACAAAATGAACAATTCACCACCCACTGACCAAAACTAAATGGTTGCATGTTCCTAGTCCGACACACCTCTAGTGCGACCTGGAGCTAATCTGACATAGTGCTGGTCCAACATGGTGCTGGCCCGACACGGTGCTGGTCTGAAAATGAAAAACACGGTGCTAGTCTGACACAGCGTTCGTCCGACATGGAGTTAGTTCAAAAGTAAAATAAACGGCGCTAGTCCAAATCTGAAAAACACTGCTCCAGTTCATCATTTTTGTCAAACTAACGCAGTGAATTTCAAAATCGGACTAGCGCAGTGGTTAACAGATCAGAATTATGGCACTGTGTTAGTTTTCGAATTGAAAAATACTGCACTAGTCTGACAAAAATAGAAAAACACTTATGATTAACTAGAATTGTTATGAAATTAAATATGTATGGTGATATAAAGATTAGTTTGTCATTTTCCTTATAGTCTTTTATTAAAGTGAAAAGCTAGTCTGACAAAAAAATTGGACTAGCGCACCATTTAAACATGAAGTGAAAAGCACTGCGCTAGTTCGATAGAATATTTGGACTAACGCAGTGTTTTTTCATTTAAAAATTCGGACTGGCGCAGTGTCGGACTAGCACAGTGTTTTCTATTTTCAGACTGAAGCATTTTGTTATTTTGGACTAGCGCAGTGTTTTTCATTTTTGGACTGACGCACGTCTACAGTATAGGAAAAGTGAGTAGTCAAACCAATGCAGTGTCGGACTAGCGGCATGTCGGACTAGCGGGTGCACACTAGCTAAAAACACAGTCTGGAATGAAGCATACAGCATGCATTGTGAATTTTCAATCTTTGACTTCTTGTTTCCTGATTGGCTTGATTATGAACGGATTGTATGATTTGTGATCAAGTTGTCACGATGACATACTGCACATGAATTGTTCACTTTTGGTAAGCAACTAGGACAGCTCTATATCACAAATATTTTGTTGTTGTTGTTTCAGGAGGATTTTTCATCAAGTAAATGTCTCGTAAAAGTTCTTAAGAATCGACCTAAGAACAGCCAAGTATTGGTGAATGCAGCTTGTTTGATTGCAAACCTAGCAACATGTGAACAAGACCAGGTAAGTTGGAGGAATGAGAGATGATGGTAAAACGGTGTGTTCACACAATCGTTTAGTCCCAACTATTTACAGCTTGTGAGCTGTTACAAGCTGATAACAATTTAGAAAGTGTCTAGCTTATGACTAAAAGTGATTTTGAGTCGCTCGTATTGTACAGGTGTTATGCTCATGAGCCACTAGTGTTTACACGCAAGTCATGTTTTTGAGTGAATGCAATATCAAAGTTATCTCACTCCAATTTGGCCACGACTCATGCATGTTCTAGACACAATTAAACACTTCTAGTTATGTGTGAACACAATCTTAGTTAAATATGTATCTCTAACTAATAACCCATGATGCTTTTGTAATTCTCAACATAGTAGCTAGGGCACTTGATTTGTTGCAGAGATTTTGTGTTTTACTCATGACCAAATCTTTTCCTTGTTTTATAAAATATGTAAGTGCACAATTAATTATCATGCATTAAGCATTTTGTTAAAGATCAACACATCTCTCAGGGACTTCCGTTTGAAGGGAGTGAGCTCTACTGAGCCACCCTGCTCCCCTCAAATGCTTTATGTGAGCTCAATTCAGGCAAAAAAAAGGTTTGTCTCAGAAATCCGTGCGCATTACTATGTGAAAATAAATTTAGCGCGTAGAGGTATGCGCTGGCCTTCTTCTTTTTTTCCTCGAGAGTAATCCAGCGATCGACCGCCATCCGAGTTGCTGTCATTCGCTGTTGCCATTTTAACCTTGACTTTTACATTGTATTTCAACTGTCAAGCCAGCCATCCCATAATGCACCGGTTGACCGGAATGCGACCGAAGGCAAATGATTTGCGGCAGCTTCCTTTTAATTAAATTGGTACCCAGTATTTTGAGTACCAGCGAACCATGTATACATGCTGGTAAGGTCATTACAAAATGGCGATCATCATGAAAACACAGCAAAAAACAGAGAAAATATGCAAAATAAATCCACTGAATCATGGCGTTTTTGCAAATAGGAGCACCTTGCATGATGGTATTAACATATAAATTTTCAGATAGCTCTCTTAAAGAACTTCAGGAGAGCTTTTGATAGAGCCCGTGTATATTTCAAATGGAAGTCTCTGATCTCTGCTACTGTAACAGATCCATTGACTTTTACTATGCAGAGCAAGACAAGTATTGTTAACAGCCATACACAGTCAATTTCCTGCCACAAAAGGTCCTACAAAGGCCTGGGGTTCTGAAGAACTACATGTGTCCTTCTGAACAGCAGCTATCCCCATGACCTGTCCTTCTTAAAAGCCCCTCCTCCAGTGTGCCTGCAGCCACCTTTAGTAAACATACGGTGCACTAGTAAGTGCGGGAGATGAGTAGGGCTTCTGCAAGTGGAGAGCAGTGCATAAAACAGAATTAAAAAAGATTGCTTGAAAGCTGCTGCGCTGTGCTTGAGGGTTGAGTACTTGAGAACATGCCGAAGAATGCAGTAGCCTTATAGAAGAATTGTCAGTAAGAAAGTGGCTGTGTACTTGTATTGGGTTTTGTCATTGATCTGATTATTGAGAATTCAATACTCTTTTGTGCATAGTCCCACACACTGGAAAAAGTGAGTTCTTAACAGAGCCAAGGTTCTTGGTTCCACCATTTGATTTCACTTTACATTTGATTATGTTTCCAAACCTGTTACTTTTGGGAGTGAAAATCTGTATGGCTGACATAAAACACCAACTTTTAATGTTCTATCAACCTCTGGAAATCGAGTTGTGCATCAGTTATCAGTCATGTTTATATCATGATTGCAGTGATTTGAGCCGTGCAATATTTTTTTTCCATTGCACGGCATGAAACAAACCTGTGTGATATCATGATATAAAACAAATATTGAATGTCTATGCACGTGCAATAGTTAAAATATATAATTCGGTCAAATTTGGACTGATCCATTTCACTCGGCAAAATCCAAATTTGACCTCATGATATATTTTGTACTATTGCACTCTCAGGCATTCAATATTTGTATACTAATATTTTCTTAGGGCTATTATCAGTGTTCCCTTATAAGGTTCTAAGCTTTCACAATTCGACCAATTTTGACAAAGTTGCTGAAGTGCTTGCCCAAAATCACTAGCTAATACTTAAAATTGGCTACATAAGCAGAAACAAATTTCCTTTTCAAAATTTGTTTTGCCAATTTTTCAAATTTCATTATATTACTCCTGTGCCAATTATGTCTCATACATTGTATGACCTTAGCAGGAACATGCCATGATAGCTTAAAAGTTTCCCAGATACTGATAATGAAATATTGTGACTGTATACTACACATATCACTGAAGTCAAAATGCAGGCCTTTTACTTCTGTCATAATAATCAAAGCAAATTTCTTTCATGGGAGTGTGCCACAAGAACATCGCAACATGTTATGAACTCTGGGCATCTCTCTCATTGTGGGCATCGGGTTTCAACTTTCTATCATAGGTGTAATACCAGATTCACAGTTAGCATATTAACTTTTAAGTTGGTCCTCATTCTGAAGTGTGTATGTCGATATTTTGACTTTGTTGATGAAAATAGTATTGGTCCACAAGTGTCGATGAATACGAGTAAGGTGTGTGTTTTTATGTGTGGTGGTGTTGATGGGATATAGTCATGATTGTAATGTCTTACCATGACCAAGAATGCTTTGGTAACTAACTTTGCTGAGTAAATAATATTTACCCAGCATAGTAAGTTGCATATTATGACGATGTAGATGTCTTAATACTTAATACTGGTATTATTGGAATCATTAAATTTCCTACAAAACAAATCTGCAGGTTGCGTATGCTGAGATCGTGTGCGACTACGCAATGATAACAAAAAAGCACTGCGCGCATCTTGATTGGTAGTTCAAATCAGCAATCGCGTAAAAAAAATATGTCTTTCATACTACGCGAGGTAATACGCTTGTTTACTCCACGCATTTATTGCGTATGATTTTCATGATTTGTAGGACATTTAACAACTTTAATATTAGTGCATAGTGCATAGATTTACTTCACTATTCACTGTCTTTTTTCCCTCTTAGAACTCAATGATGGACTACATGGACAGCGTCTGTCAATTACTTAAAGAATTCCGAGATAAACAGGACATTCTCATTCACGTTGCTAGGGCATTGGCAAACTTTGCCAAATTTCCACCACATAGTTATCGACTGGTAAGTAGAATTCATTAGGCATTTTTGAACTTAGATGATGCATCAGTGACAAAGGACATGTCATACCAAAATTCTGTTATGTCATATAAATAAGAAGTCTCTTTACACTACTCATTACAGAAAAAGGTAAGCTTACAAGGGGGTATCAAAAAGTTTGAAACTTTACCCAGAAGGGATAGAGCTATACAATTTTGTTGGAATAATCACTCATCTTAATGAACATTATGGTGCAGAAATGGTCTCATGAGTAGTTTTACTTTCTTTGCAAGTGGCGATTGATATCATCTACCTACCTGCTTATCGCATAAGCTGCATGGAGGAAATTGAGACATGTGGCGTAATTAAATTTCTGCATTTGAAGAGTTACAGGGCCCAGTAAATCATAATGACACGACCAAAATTAAGTTGTTTGATACCATAGTAAAGGGTATGGTTCCCTCTTTCCATTGATACTAAAATTATGGAAGTCGGTTCATGAATGACATCACAATGACGTAATAAAACATATTCAACCTGAAAATGTTGTTTTTATTGAAATATAAAACCTTTTTTTTTTCAATAGAGAGGATCCCTACAATAACCATCTGTGAACAGTCCGTTAAAAGTGGGAGAAATGTGTACCTTTGCACATTGACTATGTGAAGATGCTTTAAGTATCTTACGTTCCTGGCTCTATTTCTTCTGGTAAAGTTTAAAACTTTTTGATACCCCTCATACAATTAACTTTTGTTCACAGATGACTTCAGAAAGAAATGTTGTGCTATGTTATGATACCTTTCTTTGATATTAATAAACATGCTTCACATGATTATTTTAATGTCTCATGGAAAATAGTCAATGCTGAAATAAAAATATCCATCCTGGGACATCCATGTACTGAGTAGTTAGGTTGTTGAGTACTTCTGGAATGGGTGGAGTCTTGAATCCTTCTGACTCCTTACTAACTTACCACTTTGAGTGTAGCTCTTGGAGCAATAATGGATATGTGAGATACTAAAAATCCATTCTAGAATGACCCCTTCCTTCCAAACTTATATATCAGTTGCTTTGTCAACCCAAGTACATTTGGGACCTATTATGGAATATCATGGTCCTATTTCTTATAAATTTGTTCCATTTAGACCAAGATTGCAAACAATGTAGTTAAAAGTGGAATGGTTCCTTAAACACAGGGTTTTGATCCATAACTTTTGACTCAAGCTTTGCAACCTTTTGAAAACATAGTAATGTAAAACCCAACTACCTTTGAATTATTATTAATTAATTGTGATTTGTAAAAATTCTTTCTTCAATTGCTATTTGTATATCGAATCTTTGTTTGATTAATATCTAACTTGTAATATTTATGTCCATTTATTTTACACATTATCTTTCCACAGGGCCAACATTTACCATCAATTATCTCCATTTGTCTTAAGGTAAGTTAAGGAACCATTTGGTTGAATATTCATGAAGAGAGGTGCAGCGGGTGGGTATGCTTCTTGAGAGGAGCATGGCCGAGCGGTTAGAGCATGGGCCTTGTAATACAGAGGTTGTAGGTTCAAGTCTCGGGCACAGTGCTTCATGTCTCCTTGTTTCCCTGGGCAAGAAACTTAACTCTTATTGTTCCGTTATTGAGCCCAGAATCTTTGTGTCCCTGGCAATTTAGAACTAAAGCAAGGCACCTCTTGGGTCTGCACTCGCATGTTTGATTAGGGAACATATGTCGGGCAGTCAAGACCCCCTTTTTCAGGCCTCCAGACTGCTCATTAGGACCCCATTTTTAGCATGATTCAATTCCTCAGACCCCATTTTGAGAATGTTTTGAGAAAAAATCAAACATTTTAGTTAAACTGCAGAAAGTGATCAAAACAAAAAAAATTAAGCTCAGAAGGGTATTTCAGCTGAAAATTTAGTTTCTAGATACTCAAAAACAGGTCTTAAAGGCCAAATTTTTGCACAAAATCAGTTCAGTAGACCCACATTTCGGCATGCCTGACATACCTACCATTTTCAAATTTTAACCCCCCCCCCCCAATGTCTCCCTGTGGTTATTCTATCAATATGGGTACTTTAAGCTCTCTGTTATATATTCAGACCATAGATTAAACAAATTAAAGATAGGAAACAGGACTATTTACACCCTAAAAATTTGACCAAGTTAGGGGATTGTGCCACACAAGGGCGCCATGCCTGGATTGATGCTGCGCGAGTGCATAGTGACCTAGCTCTGCATTCTGTTGCACGCTAGGCTACTATTACTTGACTACAAAGCAATACGCGTCTTACATTTTTCTGCTAAATTGTGCGTAAGCAAAAATAGGCGCTTAAAGCTGGTTTCAGACTACCTGTCGTGCTGTCTAACGACCATACGACAGGCAAAAATTTAAAGTACGCAAACTCAACCTTGTCGCATCTCCTTGCCGTACGACAAGCCGATATATTGATTACCCTGTCGTGATGGTCGCAACGGCACAATATTTTGAGTTGGAATAAATTCAACTTTTCTTGCAACAGATCATTGCGGCAATATGCAAATGTGTCGTGCTACAGTACTACAACTATAAATTGCAGATGTTTGGTCGTGTGCCGCAACGACAGCTAGCCTGAAATCACCTTAACTGATTCAATAACTGCATTCTCGGTCAAATTACTAATCCGTTGCCGGAGCACGGTTTAGACTTTTTTAATAATCTTGAAATTTGTCTAGGGTTTAATAGGATTGGATAGTATAAGGTGCAATTAGCAAAATTATCAAAATAGTTAATAGTGTATGCAAATCTTAATGGTTAAAAAGTGATATCCGAACTTAACTTTTGCATTGTTTTTCTTTACAGTCCAGTAATGCAGAAATCCACACCAATGGTCTGAGGACCATTCTGTACATGATGAATCATGCTCTCACAACTTATGAAGTAAGTATTGATAGTCCAGTAATGCAGAAATCCACACCAATGGTCTGAGGACCATTCTGTACATGATGAATCACGCTACGGGGTCACACTCTCACAACTCATGAAGTAAGTATTGACAGTCCAGTAATGCAGAAATCCACACCAATGGTCTGAGGACCATTCTGTACATGATGAATCATGCTACGGGGGTCACACTCTCACAACTTATGAAGTAAGTATGGACAGTTCAGTAATGCAGAAATCCACACCAATGGTCTGAGGACCATTCTGTACATGATGAATCATGCTACGGGGGTCACACTCTCACAACTTATGGAGTAAGTATTGACAGTTAAGTAATGCAGAAATCCACACCAATGGTCTGAGGACCATTCTGTACATGATGAATCATGCTACGGGGGTCACACTCTCACAACTCATGAAGTAAGTACACAGAGTAAAGTTTGCTTGTCTTTCTCAAGACAGTTAAGTAAAAAAATCGTTATCTTTCTTGAGATATCAGGTTGGGAAAGCTGTTTACGGTGTATGAATTCATTTACGGTGTATGAATTCCTTTACTGTACCATAAAGAAATTCATTCACTCTTAAACTTTGAATCAAGTTTTGGAGCAACCTGTGAAAATCAGAGAACATTTTAAAGTGTTTCCATATTGAATGGGACCTATTCTAAAATTTTACTAATGAAATTTTAAAATTCTATCTGACAACATATTTCTGGGTTTTTTTTGAAAAATTTGCTTGCAAACATTTTTGGCAGATAGAATTAAAAATGTTATAGCTAAATTTGAGTAATAATACAATGGGGCCTCCACAAGGACAAATGATTACACAAGCGAAACTGACTGCGCGTTTACGTATACATATTTGTGTTATTTCCACTCACATGCACATCTCAGCGTGTCAATACGTGCTACTGGAGTGAAGTCAGATTGATGCATAACCGTGTGAATACAATCTGCATTTCAGAAATGCACATTTGCACAGGAAGTTATTTCAAGCTAGATCTTTCCTAAAAGATGACACACTCAATACTTTGTATCAGTCTCTTATTCTTCCATCTCTAGAATATTGTGATGTTGTGTGGGGGAATGCAGCTAACAAACACCTTGATAAGTTAACTAAACTGCAAAATAGAGCAGGTAAAATCATTCTTAATGTTAACAGGCGTTTCCCTACTACTGATATGTTAAATTGTCTTGGCTGGAAAACACTTGAATCCAGAAGGGATAATCACCTTAATCTTGCAGTGTATAAGTGCTTAAGTAATGCTGCCCCTTCTTATTTGTGCAATATTTTCCAGAAACTCAGTGACAACTCACCATATCAAACCCGTGGAAGCAAACAGGGTAATCTTATTCCACCAAAATTCAAAAGTGTGTCTGGCAAAAGGACTTTCAGATATCGTGGTTCAGTGTCTTGGAACAAACTAACTACAGCATGTAAAAATCCCCTTCCATTGACAGCAGTGCAATTCAAAAGTGCTTTAAAGAAAGACAAGGTTTTCATTCTGTTACCTTTAGCTCCTTGCCTAATAACGTGCTTTAATATCATGGATGCTGAAGTATGTGGTTGGTATATTAATGGGGTTTTTTTTTATAATGAATGATGATTCTTTCACATTCTGTTTTACTTTTACTGGTTTATATATATATGTATATCGTGTGTGTATGTATTTTTATCTTGAAATGTACTTTTATAAATCACCTGGTCTTATGTTATTCTAATATTGTAGTTTTTAGTTTTATTGTGTACTTCTGTATTTCCTGTATGTTTTATGTTTGGCCACGGCCGACCTGGGCTCCCTGGAAGAACAGTGCTAGTGCATTGAAGGGATGACCCAGGATAAAGAAGAATGAAATAAATAAATAAGCTTTAGAAGGCATTGTGACTTTGTTAAGGGGACAGAGAGTAGGATAGCTGCTTTTTAGTGGCTGATCAAAATAGTGATATCTTCATCACATAAAAGCTAATTCTAGAACCTTCAATAGCCGAAACGCAGCAAAGTGAACTAAACCTAACTCGCGTTTGAACTTTGTGCGCGGTGAAAATAATCAATACTTCATCCAGGCATGCCTTCATTTTCTCTCTTTTTTAGCGAGAAGGAAATCTGTGAAATGATAAGGTGTTTGTCATCATGTTGTGGTTTGAATTCCACACATCTCACATGATTTTGGAACCGCTTGACAATTTGCTAGCATCAATCAAAATTTCTGAGAGTCGTCATTTTCTCCATTGAGTTGAATGGGGAGTCGGCAATTGTTTTCACCACGCTATATCAGATGAAGGTCCCAGATGTAAACAAAACGCCCGGATGTCCGTGCATGCCTATAGTTCATGGACATTTATTATTTATTCTGTGTTTATATCCTTTCAGGGATGGTGCATCTGAGGTTTTCACAGCTCTAGCAAACACACCAGGTGTTATTGATGGTATCCAGAGGTTACTACAGCAACAAGTACCGGAAAGAGCTTCACCTTCCTAGCACAACAAAGATTTAAAGAGGAAAGTTTTATATTCTTTGGCACCTTCCTATCTTGTCTGATGATGGTGCTAATGCAGTTCAAAGCGTGTGTTTTGGAACCATAATAGTTGGCAGGCTCGAAGATGCAATAGCACAGCACTATCATTAAAACGATAAGAATGATTGTGGCTTAATGTTTACACTTAAGTGGAAACTTTTTCTATGTTTTCTCCATAGATTTAGTGGGGAGATTCCAGATTCAGCATCATTTTTATTATGGTGCGAGGATCAATTAGGGGTATTTAAATTTTTGCCTATGCATTGCAAATATTGAAAACACACTTTTTCTGCATTCTGTTTTGCGTACCTTTTGTGTAAAGTAGAATTTGTGTAGTTTGTCTTTACATGGACCAAATCTCTGTACTTGTAGTCGATTTTGATGGTACTCTAGTTGATCCAAATACCTTGATTTGAGTTCCATGGCTGACAATGGCATTCACTGATGGATAGAAAATCTGCTATCTGCCCTCTATGGTTTTCTCAATCATATGAACTGCATTTGAACCAGTGTTCCCACTAAGGCCCTATGTCATGAAATTGGCACAGACGCTCAAAAATTGGCGCAAGCCTTCTCAAAATAAAAAAGGAAAAAAAGAGGGTATTTTGCGCGATGTTCTCAAAAAAAAACGTTCAAAAGAAAAGAGACGTGTTGGAATGAAACTGATACATCATAGATTTTTATTCATGCTCCTTGTTTGTTACATCTACATTCCACCATGAGTGACAATGCAACTTTAACTAGTTCAGAGACATCGGAACAGGTCTATACGTGGCTGGAGCAGCTATATACAATCAAGTATGTCAAGCTTCTCAAAATACTAAAATCAAATAGCATCCGAGGATAAGACCATGGAGTTAGAGCCCTTGCTGTTTGACGCTCCGCTCGTTACACATTCATTTGCCGCAAAGAAAAGATCCATCTGCTCGTTACCCTATAATTTGGCGCAAAGAACAAACCCTTAGCGGGAACACTGGTGTGAACCATCCTCGGGATGGAAGATGACAATAATGGAAAGGGTCAATTATGCAAGGAAGCTTAAGGCAAATTCATTTGAAACATACAAGGGGTTATCAAAAAGTTTCAAAGATCACCCAGAATAAATAGAGTTAAGTATGCAATTTTTTTTATGTGATTTGCAAAGCAACACATTTCTTCCACTTTAAAGTGGCTGTACACAGACTGCCATTTAGTAGACATCGTCTTTAGCAAAAGAATCCATTTTGTATTTTACTGAATATCATCATTTTCAGTCATCATTTTTAGGTTGATCATGTTTTATTATGTCGTAAATCCAATTTTTGACTGATTTCCGTAATTTTGGTATCAATTGGAAGAAGAGACCCTACCTTATACTATTTTATCAAATCTGAAATTTGGGTGGGTCATGGTTGGTTTGTTTGGCACTGTTATCCTTTAAAGGCAGGGATTTAATCACTCCGTGTGTCTTAATTTTCTCCATAGAATTATTTGGTTAGTGGAGTATGTTGCTGACAAATATCGTCAATTATTATACCACATAAATATTCATCAATTTATCATGTTCATTCATTGGTCGGTCGCAAACAAGAGCAGACTATTTCTCGTTTGGTAATTTTTACTACTTTCCCTACAACCTCATCCCCAGAGTCACAGTGAGGTATAATAAAGCAAATACTTCATGGTTACATCGGTGAAGCAGAGCACCTATCTATCTATCCCTCAGATCTGGCTATGAGACTATTATCCCTTGGCCTGCGGCCTCAGGATAATAGTCACATAACCAGTACGGGAAAGATAGATTGCACTACCTCACCTCTGACCATTTAGTACTAGTATCTGTATACTGTAAGAAGGTAACTATATACTAATGAGACATTTTTGGCACCAGAATGTACATAGAGATATTATGACCATTCTGACAAAATTATATCAATATAGCTATCTCCTTTCTATGTGATCTTTAAAACTTTTTGATACCCCTTGTATAATTCAGTCTATCTAAGAAGCGATCTTAATGGTCAATGTCAAAGAGTAAATCTTTCCATTATGGGCTACCAACTGCCTTAGGGGCGCACCATTTGATTCTCAGTGGGGGGCATGGAAGTTGAAAAAAAAAACTTGACCCAAAGTTGAGTAAGAAAAAAAAAACTTTACCCAACTACTTCAAAGTAAAGAAAAACATAAAAAATGTAATAAAAATTTTTGCCGCCGAAGGCGGCGAAAAAAAAAATTGACTCGACCCCAACTTCCATGCCCCCCCCCCTGAGAATCAAATGGTGTGCCCCTTATGATGGCGCTTTTGCAGTTACTAGTGTGTCAACTAAGTTTCAGAAGTTATATTTTGAAACAAGTACTGATTAAACTATGCATTTTATTTAATGATTTTACACTTTTGTAATATTTACAATTTCAATTTTGTTTGGAGTATTCCATGTATGTCGGGGGGGGGGGAGTCAAAATAAGATTGAACAGTCTATGATGAATATCCTTTTTTTAGTATCAGAAATCTTAAAGAAGCATGGTCTAGTTGTTTCAAGTTTTTTTTTTCTTTTTAACTTTTTAGATGTTTGTATTAAAAATTGCTCATATTTTTTTTCTCTTTAACTTTTAAGATGTTTGTATCAAAAATTGCACATAATTTTCTCACCACCCATGTAAATTTTGCAGCTTAAACATGTATCGTTTTAGATGTAGATAGTGCAAATGAGACTAATTATGGTAACCATACTGTTGCTGTTGGAAAAACCTCTGATTTTTAGGTGCACCTCTTGTGAAGAGTAGATAAAATTCTCTCATACAAGTATTTACTACACCTTGAATATTTATAAGTTAATGTTGTCTTACTATTGGTCTAATAGCGGAGACACGCAAAAAGTATTTTTGGCTACTTTCCTATGTATGCGTAAATACTCAAGGGAGGAAGTCTCCATCATCCAACAACAAGGGACAGTATTTTGCAATACTTCACAGAAATAAACCTTTTTGTATTTGTTTTACTCCACATCAAAAAAGTCAAATATAACTTGAAAATAAATCAAAAATCAACAAATTCTGAATACTTTGCCGTGAGCCATACAGTAGTACCATGCGAATGTTTACTAGTTTTTGAATCTCAGTTTCAGTCTGATACCATTCAATCATGTGCTTGAAATTATACCACTACCAAGTACCATTACAGTGCAAAACGCACTGCAACTGCACCGCAAATAAAAGGAATCTGACCTTAACACTTAATCTTGGCACACCTTTGGGGGTTTCCCAGAAATTGCCTGTCTGTATTATAGGTGAATTCTACAATTGTAGGCCTTGGCGGAATTAAGTTTGCACTCTTTGTCAGGCCTAGCATTTTTTGACTGGGGAAGTCTTTAACATGCTGTCATTACAATACCTCTGTCAAGAATTTCATCAGTTACAGAAAAGTTGTGATTCCATCAGCGTTTAGATCTTCATTTGGCTTTTCTTCCATAACATAGATTAGTAAATTGTTTTTTCTATCATATATTTCAAGAAGTAATATTTGCTCTTCAAGTTCTATCATTTTCTTGGCAATATCTGATTTCAGGTAAGGTAGTTTTACTTGTTCAATGCAGTCTTATCGTTCAGCATGCATGCAAGTTGCTTTTTCCACATCACTTACAGTGTTTTTTACAGCTTTTATTTCATCTTTCAGTTCCCTGATTTTGGATTTACATCTAGTTTTGTCATTATATCACTCTTCATGTCTAGCATTAGCTGCTTTAGCTCAATGTTACTTACATCATGTTTGCTATCAGACATATCCAATTGCTAAGTAGTCGTTGTATTAGCCATGTCACTTGATAGCATATTGTCCACCGCGTGTTTCATGTCGGTCTCATTAATCAATTGTTTTTGTGTAGGCAGTATAGCATTACTACCCTCACACAACGCGAGTCCCGTTTGGCTCCTTGTTCTTGGCATTTGAGGCTAAAATATTTAATTTTACCGCAAAACAATGTTACATCATAGTCCTTGATACAAAATGACAAAGATATTAACAAAAGCTGCTGCAAATTGTAGAAACAAATTGTAAATTGCACCATTTTTTGTGGAGCCCCGATGTGTACATGTTCTGTGTTGTCATCTATTGATCGATTATTACCGAGGGATGGTTTAATCCGCACATTCACACCATAGAATAGTCTTGACATCACATACAATTTGTAAATCTTTATCTTGATTGTTGGATTTAGGCTGTTGTTGCCATTCATCCCTGCATTAATCAAACTAAAGAGAATATACCTTGTCTTGTTGACATTACCCTCTGCCCTGCTGTTGATTGAGGCCTTTGAACCCTGCAGAACACTAAGATGAGTGGTTTCTTCCACCTGTGCTGTGATATGTTTCACCATTAAATATAAACAGCAAGTTTCTGACTCCTTTCTTCTCATTGTACATTAGCAGTTCTCTCTTTTAAACATTGATATTATTCTTATTGGTGACTGTCTATTATAGTCAAAATTTGCTACATGTGATGCATGTCCTTAGCCAGTAGTGTGATGTAATCTGCAACTGTAGGACAGTGGACAGGAATTGTACCAAGATGCAATGCAGCACTGGATTCTTGTAGTGTCTGTAATACGTCATTTTACTGTGGACTTGATGTTACTGTACGTACCATTACCCTCCATTTGTCAGTTGGGATATTGAATGGTGCTAAGGGAGCTCTTCAAAACAAAACCGGCGGTTGACCGCCCAGAACTGCCGGTTCTGTCTGGTTGCTATGGTTCTGAACAATCAAAATGGAAAACTGTAAAGAATGTCTGAAAACATAGCTCAGTCTGTTGAGTGTAAGACTGCTATGTCGGGAGATTCAGAGTTCGAGTCTGGGCAAAAGTACTGCCGGGCAATATTTCTTTCTCTTTCTAATAAAAATAACTATGATCAAATGATATCGGATCATAACAGGTATGTGAAATGAACACAAGAATTAGTCATCATCAGATGAGTGGGTTGCATCAGTAGCGACATGGGAATCATCAGTGTCACTGGAGTCATCACATGTACCATCAGCAGTACTGACCATCAGCCATGTTTACTTGGTAGTTTGGTAGACCTTTAATGTTAATGAGGTGATCATCGGACCCATCATATCGTACAGCGATGCCACACTTCACAAATGACCTCACAATAGACCTTCTGAATGACGTGGCCATGTGCTTATAATGGGATCATAACACAAGAATTAGTCATCATCAGATGAGTGGGTTGCATCAATAATATAGCGACATCAGAATCATCAGTGTCACTGGAGTCATCACATGTACCATCAGCCATGTTTACTTGGTAGTTTGTAGTACTTTAATGTTAATGAGGTGATCATCGGACCCATCATACTATACTGAAATGCAAAATTTCACAAATGACCTAACGATTGACCTTCTGAACAACGTTGCCATGTCCTCCCACACTTCGCCAACCAGTTTAGTGATGAGTATTCGACGTTGCCCTGCGTTAATGGTTTTGTGCTTAAAGTCGTCCAAGTTGTCCTGAAAAAAGTAACAAAAAAGAATCATTAAATACATAAAAAAGAACATGGAAACTGTCATATATTGTTTAATTTTTAAGTAAACAAAGGTGGTCTATTTGCTGCACCCTTACTTCTTTCCTCTTCTACAATTTTCATCCTTTTTAGATATTATGTTTCTGATCTAAGAATATTCTATTGTCCCATCTGATCATGCTTGTTTCTGGCTGGCTTTCTATTGGAGTTGGTGGACTTCGGTCTTTCCTGTTTTCTGAAGATCTTGAGGGAGCTGGTGTGAAGACGGATGCTGCAGATCTCAGTTCATAGGTGGATCAGCATATTGCATAAAGACATGTCCTCTAGAGTTGAGCCCGAATAACACAAAGCATTGTATTTTGTCATCATAGTATATTGCATAAGTTTTTGCATATCATCTTTAATTGTTTCTGTCTCTCTCATTTATCACTCTGTTACTTTTCTGTTTGTATAGTAATAGGTCAGTTGCTTTTGCAATTACATCACAGACAATCAGTTTTATATCATCTCATGAGTTACCTTTGGTGGCTTGTTTCATTTTTTCAGCTAGCCAAGCCGTGTATGATTTACCATTATTATTGGGTGGTTTCCAATTTTCCTCTATACTAGATTTGTGAGTGACCTCTGCTTGTTCGGCTTCAGAACAGTTCTTGATGTGTTTTTGGCTCCATTATCATGTATATGCCATTGTGTTACGATTTATTGCCAGAACTCCAAGCAAACACAGATATCTTTTTGTACCCTTTTTCCCAAGGGTTCCCATATTGGTAGTTGTCATTAGCTCAGCTATATGCATCGAGGTGTAGCCCGAAACAATCACATTTGTTATCAATCAATTTCTCCATCTAATCTCTCAAAATCCAGGAAAATAGAGATAAATTTAAGAGTTGTATAAGTGGAGACAAATGTAAGAGCTATACAGAAATTTGTATCACATCCAATCATGTAGTCAATTAATTGATTCATCACCAGGCCTGTTAATCACAACTTGTATTCAAACTTTTTACTTCTATCACTATACACAACACTGGCATCTTCCATTTAGAGTCATTTATGATATAAGCAGAAGATTTATGGACTTAATTGAGCTGTGAGTACAAATCCTTCTACAATTTCTGTTCTTTGATGTTACAACATGTCTTCTGTTCATGGCAATGGCTTCACGGATAATCTTATTGAGATTCAAGGCTATTGGCAGCCTTGGTTTTATGATTGCAAGTAAATCATCTCCCAATAAGTTCTCATGAGATTTCCCATTCACAAGGATAGTATTGGTAGTGTGGTATGGATTGATGACATATTTTATCATCCTACCAGCATCTCCAATCAACTTTTTATTCACATTTTTTATTGATTCACTTACTTTTGCAGTCTTCCCCTCATCTAACACGTCGGTGATTGATCTGACATTCATTCAGTTTTATTTTCCATACAATTAAAATTTAATTAAAAATACATATAAAACAATCAAATATATGGGGGATGTGATTAAAAGGCCAGTAAGACCCGAGGTAATCACAACCCAAAACAAAACATTATATTAAACAACAAGCCAGGACAAAACATCAACAAAAAGATATATTTGGCATAGATCTTGATTGACACATGGTTGAACAGGTTTGGAGAAATGACAACATTCTATTAATATATACAAACACTGAAAAAATAAACAAAAACAAAAGAAGATTTAAAAAACAATGCAAGCAAATGCAAATTCAGAGATACCCGGCACTTTCTGGATATCCCGGAAGCCATAATAAATTACAAAAGGCAGCAAATAGATAAATATTATAATTGCAATAAGTATATATACTGAATTTGTTTTGTTTTGTTTTTGTTTTGTTTTTCAACATTATTATAATTAAATTATTTCAGTGATTTTCTTGATCCAAGGAATATAATAACATATTTTAATATTTACATATGCTCAGATATATCATTAAAATGTTGAAAATGTCATTGTGAACATTATTTATTGTTCATTTGGAACACTTTTCTATTCCATATTTAAAGCCAAATTATTCAACAGTCGTTGATATTTTCTTTATAGGTTTCCCACATTGTATCACTTTCAGCTTTGAATTGTAAGAGTACATTTGCGTTTCTTACCACAATCTTGGTCTTCAGTTTATGCTCTTGTATGCTATCGATACTAATCGTCCCCGCTCCTGTTTCATTGTGGGTGATAAGTCTTCCAGAACTTCATATTACTGGGATTGCCGAAGAACTGGCGATCAGCAGCATATGCAAATCTTGCAATGACCGGTCGAGGTGCATCTTGTTTAGCAAACCTTGATCGTGGAAATCTATGACAGGCCAATAGTGCGATTCCTCAGTCAATATGCTCATTTCTCATCGCATAATTTTGGTGAAGGATATCAAGTGTAACTTTTTCTGTATTTTCCTCATTATTCTCCTCAATTCCATAAAACAATAAATTGGTTTTTCTGTCATGAATTTCCATCAATAATAATTTCTCTTCTAGGCTGCGATGTTTACTTTCAACTTCAGATTTGAATTTTGTTAGTTTTACCGGTTCAATTTAAGTTCTTGAATTTTCTCTGCTTGGAAACTTGTAGCTTTTTCCACTTCCACTAGGGTTGATTTAAGTGTAATTAATTCACCTATCAGATCTTGAATATCCTTTTGGTTAGCCATATTTTCCTATTTCATATCAGTCATGTCTTTTTTCATTGACAGCATCAGTTCAGTTACTGTACCAGTACTCAAGTTGTCATCCATTATAGTTATTGTAGTTGGCTCCGTCCTGTTGATCGATATCAATTGTGTACAGTGATTACTATCGGTACCACTATTTAGCGTTGACTGACTCCTAGTCCTAGGCATTTGGAAGCTTAATAACATTCAAAAATGCCTCAGAATTAGCAATAAGTGTGTAAACTATTCCTTATGTGAAGATTGTTTTCATAGTATGAAAAAATTGCTGCAGTTTTCTTTTAGTCCAGATTGTTGCCGTTTTTCCAAGAGACCCAGAAATTGAGGTGTATAGATTATAGTGCCATAATTAATCCATCACATTTCTGCTTTTCCAGAAAAAGGATGATTGTTGTATATTTCCATTAACAGCATGCAGTAGTTCTTCCAAGCATGCTGTTGTCTTTTGTCAAAGAACAATATGTTTTACTAAAACTTTGGAAGAAGTCAATAATGGACCTTATAATACACCTGTGTTTGTTTGTTTGTTTTTTTACCTCGGTTGGTCCGTGATGTACACATGCCATTAGGTCCATGATGAACTCATGGTCTCTTCCAAGCTCATACAAAAGTACCAACCTGGATAGCCAGAAATGGCTAATCTATGCAATGCTGGCAAATGCATATTCGAAAAGTGTTGCCATCTTTTAAAATTTTGGAAGTAGTCAATAATGGACCTCATTATACACCTGTGTTGCCATCTTTAGCTTCTTCTTCAATGGGTGGTCTATCACAATATAATGGCACTTTTGTCAAGAGCATGGGTCTCATTTAGTGTATATGGTGTATATTTTGTATTGTCTACAGAATCTTCCTGAAAAATTCAGGAGTTTATACCTCAAATTCTGTGCTCCCCAAGTTCAGTGTGAATATAAATTGAAATTTGGGGGGAGGGGGTTGACTTAGGAGAACGTATATATAAAGGAAATGTCTTAATGATTAAATTAAATAATGTTTTTTTTAATTTTCACATTGGGTATTTTAATAACTTTGTATAGTAGCCAGTTAGTTAATTTAACTGCATGGAATGGCTTTTCTGGGGGTGTCAAAATAACCAAAATCTGTTATGTTCCAGGACCTTTGACCCCTGGTCCCCCACAAATGGCTGCCTAAGGCAGCCCCCTGGACCCCAGTCAATTTGCTCTACAGGGTGTATCAAAATGTTTAGTACTCAGAATAAATAATTGAATAAAAATACTTCCCGTTCTATTTTGAAACTTGGAATTATCTTAATTGGTAGTACATTTCTCTGTCTCTAATTTGAAAATAGAAAATGTTACCTATTTTACCTGCCTTTATTTAAAATAGGTAACATTTTCTATTTAATCAAAAGCAAAGCAAGTATTCCCTATAATCATTAGGTTACTTTTTTTTTAAATGAGGGGTCAAACAGAGCTTTCAACAATTTTGAAAGTAAACTTTATCTTAAGGTAGAAAATATAAATTAAAATCTCTTGCAGACGGAGTTTTAGATTTCTGTCTTCATTGAAATTGAAAGGCAACAAATCAGATCCATGGTATTTTCAAAACTGGTACCTTTACAGAATCCTCCCGCTCTTGGAAACAAAATGACAAAATGGTCTCATTCTTTATGCAAATTAAAGACAGAGAAATGTACTACCAATTAAGATAATTCTGAGTTAAATAAAGATGTCTCCTTATACATTTTTTAAATAAGTTCATGGCAGTAAATAATTTGCAGAAATGATTAATCTATTAAAATATTTAAAGATATTTATTTGAAGTAGTCCTGTTTGATGGATATTGCATGCTTCTGATTGTCATATAACGATAACTTTCTGATGATGCAAATTGACAAATCATGCACTTATACGGAAATCGATTCAATTTGAAAATAGCCTAGCAAAAACACCACACAACATTCATTCTGACCGTTTCCTGATAATTTGTGGCTTTGATGCCTTATGAGAAACGATTTTACTTCAAATGTTTTGGGCTGTTCCACATGTTAAACACTTTCAATTTGGATATCTTGCTTTGGCATAAGCTATTTGTTACCCGTGGCGAGTTTGTAAAAAGACATAATTTCTTGTAACTGACGTAAACTCCGACTGCGTGCATCAATTTTCAAAATTCTTTTTTTAAATGGAAGCTATTGAATTAGTCTTTTATATCAGTGAACAAAGTTATGCCAACATTTACAGATTTAGTGTAAAAAATCACAAAATTGAGTACTAATCATTTTGATACACACCGTATGCTTTACATGTTTTTCAAGAAACCCATTCTCATACATTGGGTTTGGGGTTAGGATTAGGTTTAAGGATCACGATTGCCATAATTTTAAAACACAGTGAAGAACATTTATATAGACAACTGTGAAATACAAATATGCTCATAGAATCGAATGAGTTGCACAAATTGATGTGATTTAGCTCTTTAGTGGTGAGCTTTTATATGAAACTGAAAACAAAATTTTGAAAAGTCTGACCATGCTCCTTTTAAGTTTTGTGTGCCAAATCAAGACATGTATCAATACTATGCAAATATATATTTTACTAAAATTTATATTTATAATTGTTTGTAAATTTGTATATTTTAAATGACTATTTGGTTTTGTACTAGTTTAATATTGGAAATCCTATTTTTTATCCAATTATTCAAATATATATAAAACGAAAATGATGTCACTATTTATTACTTAGATGACCAAAATCCTTGAATCCCGTTGGTCAAAAACCCTAGTAATATATAGCCAGCCGTATTGTGTTTAGGTTTAAAAATAACCTAGATTGCATATTTGTGATGACTCACCCCGAAAGGGGGGACTTTGCGACAGACCACTTTTCAAGAAACAGGTGAAAATAGGCAGCAGAAAATAAAGAAAATAATAAGAATTTCCAGCAGATTTTCTGTTGAACAATTTGACCGCCTTGATCAATTGTAACAAGCAAGGTGTCATTTTAAAGTTTGGAAAATGCTGCAACAGATGAAATGAAAAAATTAAAATTGATATCATCTGCAAAGTCCCCCCTTTCGGGGTGAGCCTAGCCTTTGTTCAAGGCGTTGTATATTGTATACTGTAATGTATATATCGCCCTCTACAAAAGCTTGCAGAGTTCGGAATGTACATTCATGTAGATTCCTGGGATGTACATCCATGTACATTCAACTCGATACGTTCGTGCGCCTTACACACTGCGTGTGCGTGCGCGTTGACATGCGACTTGGTAGTACGCTCAGGTATAACGCGTAACCGCAAACACATACGCTCAGTTGAATACACAGCGTGAATCCACATCTGATGACGCGTCATTGTGTAGACACAATTTCAACTCCAGGAATGCACATTGATGTACATGGATGTACATTCCAAGCTCTTGTGAAGTTTGCCCCTATATCTAATGTTGTTTTGATATTTACATACCAAAGTCTCACATGCAAACATATCCTCA
This sequence comes from Ophiothrix spiculata, assembly GCA_000969725.1. Classification (NCBI taxonomy): domain Eukaryota; kingdom Metazoa; phylum Echinodermata; class Ophiuroidea; order Amphilepidida; family Ophiotrichidae; genus Ophiothrix; species Ophiothrix spiculata. The sequence continues at coordinate 13,855 of JXSR01S074159.1, read as the reverse complement.
AACTAAGCAATACAGCCATTTATTACTCAGTAGATAAAAATACAACAATTTCATGGGGTCAGAGCTAAAAAGGATATTTTTGTATTGTATTAAATGTCAAAGTTTTATGTGATTCAAACAATTTGTGTCAAACAGCTCTTTTACCAGTCCAACTTAATTGTATTGCTTTTGGAACATGTAGTTGTATTACAAAACGCGCGCTGTTGTAAAACATGCGAGAGTAACTGCAACGCTTTGTACTACTCGATACCGATAGAAACGACGCGCGTATAGCTGTTAATCAAGCCCGGAAAACTACCAAATATTCTAAATTTAATTGCAATGGTATAAAAATATCAAAATAACCATTTCCAAAGCAATTTTCCTGGCATTTTCAAGTTTTTGCTATTAACGTTTGTGTTTACTGAGTGATAAATTAGTTATACCTGTTAGTTCTCATGCAATACGAAAAATATTAATTAATAAACCATTAATATTTTCTAGTAATATTACTTGAACAAACAGGGGATAACTAATTATAATATTTCTTGTTTGGCAAATCCATATTACTTGGTGGACTAGCCATTATGAAGACAATTCTGTCTAATTTATGGTCAACATATAAAGCATAGTTTTTTTCTATCAATAATATTCATGCCTACCTAGTGATAAATTCTTTACCCCCTGTCTGTTCTCATGCAATATGGAAGATACAATACTTGCTTGTCAGTAATAGTGGGAGATGATAGACCCATAATCAGGGTTTTTTGCCTTAATTCTGTTACTAGTCATCCACAATCTTGTTCTGAGTCTTGACCAACCAACTATCTTTGTTTTGAAATTTAGAAAAGATTTCCGTAACTTGTGCTTTCCAAGAGAAAGTTTAAACTGTTGGGCCTTTTTAAAAAATTCTTGGAAATATAAAGTTAGTCTCCATCCTTGACCAATATATTAGACTTTCAAATACTACAGCAGTCAATGTGGGCTTAGAAATGTTGGTGTAACACTTAAGTTACAAATGTTTAGTAAATATTTAAAATTTTACCCAAGTTTGGTTATAATGTTTCTCAACATTTCTTTAAGTGTGATGATTATTTTGATTGATGTGTGAAATGTCGTTCTTATGATGGAATGAGCATTCAGAATTGCATCAACAGAAAGTTATTTTCAACCGTTTCAGAAATTACAAAATGTGGCCTTTAATTCTTGGAAAGCTTGCCACTTCATTAGGGATTGTGCTGCTTTTTTGAATTCCTCAAAGAGGCATCTCTTCCATGTTAAGTCCAATCTGGATAAATCATCCAAAATAAGATTAAATTTGAGATTGGAACAAAATGATATCATTGCTATCTCTAATAGTTCTCAGCAATCATGCACTTTTTCAGTAAGGCAAGCAGTTGTAATTATGTACAACATTCTTGTATAAAGTATATATCTATCATTTTTTAAACATTTTGTTAATATAAAACGACGGTTTTTATATGTTTGATCAGTTCTATGATTCTGTAACTTTTAACCCACTACTAATTCTCTCTCCAATTTTGTATAATCATGGTTCCTAGATTTCACCATTATTTAAGAAATGGTATTTTACTCAAGTGACTTTACACAAATTGGTTGAAAACTCACTGATGTTAAATTTGAGCTGAATAAAATATTATGTGAAAGTATATTTTCAGTATATACTTTTGGAAATAACCTTTCCAATCATAATGTGCGAAGAATCACATAGATGAAATTTCCCTATATTCATTGAACAAGACATTGCATCTCTGAAAATATTGCCTTTTTCAGAAATGTAAAATATCTCAAAATTAAAAA
>JXSR01S074158.1:35929-46465 GCA_000969725.1 Ophiothrix spiculata | reverse complement strand
CGGTAAATTGTGCTACTAGGGATTCGTCTTGCTAAGCTTAGCAGTGTCCTGCTATATGTTACTATTTACTCACAATATTTTCCAATTTACAGTTTATAACTCTTTACTGTTTATAATATAATAGATGAAAAATAAAGACCTAGTTTTCAATACTCAGGTACATTTTAGACATTGGTATTTCTGACATACAGTAATCCCCAATAGCATTTTTAAAATGTCAGCATATTTAAATTTGCAAAAATAAAATCGTCATAAATATCTGTGTTGAGCTAGGTCAGCCTGACTGGTGTGTTGTGTATAGCAATCTGTTCTGACCTGTAATCTGCCTCGGGGCGTTCACCTGTACATTGTATTGCACAGATAGGTTGTCTATTAAGAGACGACATCGCTCAGATCGTTTCTTGATGAAATAAACTCCTCGTTTTTTTAATCATTGAGTATGGAGATTTTTTTATAACTGCAGGAGGAATTGTACTCAAGAATCTTAGGAATTTGATGTTGGGAAATTTGGATGTTACCTGTATACTCAGAGGAGGTTTTCAAGATATCCCACAATGCATTATTCTGATACACTTAGATATAATAGGCAATAATGGTTTTCTGGACAAGGGGCAGTTAGGAATTTGAGAATTCTATTGAATAGTACTCATTCATACCTTTCCAACGTGTTTCTTTTCAAAACAGCCCAGTGTTTACCCACATTGCTGACACTTCAAAAACGTCAGAAACCTGTACAAAAGTATAGGAGTTGAATTGGATTTGCATGTACATTGTACAATGTTGTATTGCATCATGGGATATTGTGAAAACCTCCTCTGCTGTATACTATAATGGAATACATCATGTTCAAAACGAATTCCGTTTAAAACTTAGAAAGAGGGAACCCAGGGGTGCCACTCATCTGTGGAACCTGTAATCATCTATGCGTAAATTGACTCTCCAAATACCCTAAGCTAGGATTCCAGTTATTTGTCACAGATACCCTAAACAAGGATTTTGAGGGTAAAAAAGTACCCTATGCACAGATACTGATATAAAAGACAGTATACTTAGACAGGGATTTGGACACAAAAATACCTTAATCAAGGAAAAGAAGGAACAAAACACGGAAATCTTTGACCAAATTGTTGAAATATGATTACAATACAGAATGGGGAGTTGTTCTAAATATAATCTTTAAACGCGGATTGCTTGTGAAAATACATTCCACAAAGTCCTGAAATTGCCTGTTTTAACCCAAAACAAGGATCCTGTAGGATCCTAGTTTTGCTTGTCAAAACAACCCTCCTAAATCTGTGTTTTCATTAACGTGAATGGTTACAAGTTCTTTAAATCCGAGTGCCCCGGGATCAACTAATATTAGCTATACAAAATGTATCTTATGCCTTGAATAATGGGTTACTTTGTTATAAATTCAAAATTATGGAAGAACATCTTACTAGTAGTCAAATCATGGGTCGATCGTCCATGGAAAATCCTTGCAAATGCAATTTAGTTCCTTAACACTGACGTGACTAAGGTATTTTCCCACCTGTTGGTGCCCGAGGTGGGGGAGGGGGAGGGAAGGTTCCTAGGGACCCGCCTTAAAAAAAGCCCTTCCCATGTGAATTTTACGTTGAAAGTCTTATCAATGATAAAGCATAAAAAGGACCAAAGTAAAGACAATTTTTTGAAAATTGGATTAACTGTTTCAAAATGGCTGCCGAAAAAACATTTTTTATGTCGCGTCAGAAAGTTTCCCGCCAAAATTTCAAAAACCCTGTTCCCAAAGGAATGTATGGAAAATTGATGCAGAGGCCTTCCTTCAACAGTAGAGTGAAATATGCTCGGAACCTTTTACATGCAGTTTTTCCCAATATGAAATGTTCATTTTGTATTTTCTGTTTGTCTTTCCTGTGTAGGATCTGGAATCCAATTTACTGGATGACAATAGCATCGTTATTGCGGATATATTTGCGAGGCTTCTACGCTATGCTCTTCAACGCACAGATATTAGGTTAGTTATTCTTTAACTGTTTGTTTTATTGTTCACCTTTTGGAACGCGTGAGGTCTCAAAGTCAAAAATCTCCAAGTGTTGATGCAAAAAACACATGCTGTATTGTTAACCCTAAACCCTTTTAACTGATTCTGTTGGTTTTGGCATGCCTCCCTCTGTGCGTATGTTTGGTTTTTTGTATGTATTTTTGTACCGTTCTGCTTTTGATTTCGTGTGATTGAAACAATGTCCTTCAGGGGATGGTCCCTTTAGGTCTTTTTGGCCTTTTGACCATTCCCACAATATCATTGTCTTGATTTGTGTGTTTCTATTGTTTTTTATGATATTTTTTCTGTATGATATTGTGAATAAATTTGATTTGATTTGATTGAGAGGGGGAGTAACGAAAAACTGCCCGAAAACTGATTTTCAATGTAAATACACACAAATTGTGTATTTTGTCTTTTTCTTTTGGGATACATTTCTACTATGTATAATGCTAGAGTAAAGTTGGTTTCAAAGTAGCTGTCGTTGCGGCATATGACGTTGCGGCAGACGACCAAACATTTGCAATTTTGAGTTGTCGTACTGTAGCACGACACATCGAAAAGTTGAATATGTTTCAAAATATTGTGTTGTTGCGACCATCACAACAGGGTAATCGATAAATTGGCTCGTCGTACGGCAAGGAGATGTGACAAGGTAAAGTTTGCGCACATTAAATTTTTCCTTGACGCTGGTCGAACGACCACACGACAGGCAAGTCTTAAACCAGTTTAAGAACATGTGTTCACTTTGTCTTTGACACACATTCATTGCTAAAAAATGTAACTTTTACTTTAGCAAAAATCCATAATTTTGCCGAATTTGGAGATTTTCGTGCTGTTGTCATGACGCAACTTATGACGTCGTTGCAACATCATACAAGGTATATTTTGATTTCTTTGGTACCAATGGACTTGGGAGGGTCATAGCTATCCACATCACACACTTAATGTTTCATCAATCGGTTTCCAAGATCTTATGGAGGGGAGGCGATATACGCCCCCTATGGCTGAGAGATGGGTCAAAGCAACCAGGCTCTTTTATTCTTGTCCAATGCAAGGCAAAGTCCCTTCATGTATGAATGCTCTAGTTGGACCATAGATGTTACTGCTACAGAGCCCTCTTGGTGTTTACTGCACATTACAGGTAACAATCACTGCAAGGTCTAACTGATAATTGAGTGCATGGACTTCATTTGAAATTTGCAGGGGCTCTATCAAAAGCTCTCCTGAAGTTCTTTGGGGGAGCAATTAGTGGAGCTTCATAGATTTTGAAATTTAAATGATGCAAGGCACTCTATTAGTTGAGATCGAGATCCTGTAAAGCATTTGAGGGGAGCAGGGTGGCTCAGTAGAGCTCGCTCTCTTCAAACTGAAGTCCCTGGAGTGAAAACCTGTCTGAAATCTGTCCTCCCAAAATGAGTGGAATGTCACTGATGAAGAAAACCCTGTTTGAGACCTTCTCTCACAAATGAAGAAAACTTGCTATAAGTCAGAAATCATATTCTACTTACTTTGATACAACTCTGCAAAATGTGTTGTGCATTTGTGGAGATGTTTGAAATGAGTAACATGTAGTTTGTGACATGAGGGGATTTTTACAGATCAAAGCACATTGAAAGCATCAGGTACTTAATTTCGATCCGATGAATGCCTGAGTGTTTCCAAAGGAGCTTCCGTGAAAACGCTCAGGTGTTCCAATAAGTATTGAGTGTAAATGAATTCGGTATGGGCTATATACACCTATATTGCAATCGAAAGGGTTAATGATTTGTCATTTAAAAGTTTTTTAACATGAAGGGCAATTTTTGCTTGAATACTTTTTTTGAGATAGCACAGAATTTTAACAATTTAAGAAGTAAAAATATAATAATTAAAGTGGGATTTGGAACTTCTGAAAATCCTTGTTCGTAAAGTTGTAACATGGAAAAGTTAGCAATTCAATTCAATAGCTGCATGGTCTTAAAAAATGATGGTTAATGGTCTATAACCAAATCTGAACTTGACATTCAAATTAAATGCCAGTCACAATGGTGGCTTTATTGCTAGGAGCTAATACAATAGTGGTGCAGCCATGCATCGGTGCAACTTTGTGTGTCTTTTCTTGATGGCTTTTGTACCCTAGCTTTGTGGGTCATGTAAATGTCATAGATGTGATGCTATAGTTTGTGTAAAACATTGATTTCCTCCAAAAATTAACTTTTTACAAGTAAATTGTCACAGGTAAATATAGTACTTAGTTGTAATAATAATAAGTAGAGGGCTCTGGTGTGATTAAAATTGCCATATAGAGAGGGGGAAAGGCCAAAGGACAATAAGGTATACACAATTTTAGTGTACTCTGGCTGAATGTTGAAAAAGGGACTCGTTTCAAACAAATTATATATTGCCAGAAGTCAGCGTCTGTCTTTTTCTCATATCCAACGCAATCTAATATAGCTGATGATGATGCTGGTTTAAAAGAACAAAATTTCAAATACCAAACATTAAGTACTGATTTTCAATTTAATTGTTATTTAATATTGTTAGAGTGTTTCTTTATTAAATAGGCTATAATAAACATATGATCCATAATAAATTGACAAATTGTGATTTTAGCGTCATTCATGGGAGTTTTATTGTGTGAGACGTGGGTGATGTACAAGCAGTAAAACAATAACGCTGTAGTGCAGAAAATCAGGAGTATGTGTCGTAAGAGAAGATATCATGTGTATCCCATCATGCATTGCTTCCTATGGGATTTTTTTTGTACTGGAAAGTATGTGATTAGTTAGTGACGAAATGACCCTAAATCAATGTTAATTGTTATAATCTTGCATTTTAGGCATGTTTCATCACTAACTACTCACATAATTTTCTGTACTAAAAATCCCATACATGTAGGAAGCAATGCATGATGGGAATCATGAGATCTTTTCTCTTGTGCCGTATTCTCCCTCATGTAGCCAACACTCAGCTGGTGAGAACACAGAGTCATGAATATTTCCCTTCTTCATCGAATATTCACCTCTTGTTGTCCTAGGGAAAGTGGGGAGGAGGGGGTGAAGAGGGAGGGAGAGGGGGCGAAGAGATGGGAGTACTTTGATCAGTAAAAGAACATATGAGTTTTCCCACCAATCAGTGTATGTTGCAAGATTGGAGCAGAGCTCAAAAACTGCCACAAGCCTTTTCAAAACCAGAAAGTAAAGAAGATAGCTTTAGTTTTTCAACTTAGAAATTAGTGCAATTTAGACCCCTTAAATTGAAGTTTTATTTTAGTTTTCCTCGGTTTTTCTGCAAAATTCTTGAGTCATTTTTAAGGTCGATGATTTAATTTTATGACGTCGTCGTTTGGCGCAGAACCACAATCCTTAGAGGAGGACTAATAGATTTGATTTTGTGTAATATTTTAAGTTTTATGTTTAAAAACATCCAATTTTTGTGGAATCATGTGTTTTTTGACCATTTTCCTTCAAATATTCAAGAATCAAAAGGTCTTTTTTCTTATAGAATATCATAAACCAAAACCAATGGATGTTTTAAATAAAATTTTGCAACATGCCCATGAATTTGTGCAACCTTAAACAGATACCTGTACTGTTATATAGTAAGCACCCCTCACCGGCTTGTTGTGTTAAGAGTCTCACCAATTTATTCAACATTTTTCATATCAAATTATTGTATTAAAAAATTAAACAATTCTGTTTAATATTTCTTGAGATAAAATAGTGAGTACGCAAGTGTTTTGTTTTTTCCAAGGTGGCACTATTCAATGTTAAGGAAAGTTGTTATTTTGAGTAACCGTGTGAATGCCATGGTTAATGTATTGCATGTGTCATAGTGGCCCAGTCTCCCGATCCGTCATGAATAATAATTGCGTAAAATCAGCATTATTTAGTATTGTGGAGGATGCAAGAGTCTTAGCAAGGTATTGACATAGAGTTACTAGGCCCCTTGAGCTTTCTTTGACTAAGCTAAGCAGTGGATGATGGAGGTAGATACTTGTGAATTTATCGTGGTTGGTATGACGATGATATGATTTATTAAATCAGTCGGATGATAAAGAGATGGAACTGGTTATGTTGTTTTGAACATCACAATTGGTTTATTAATTAAACAAGGTGGGCTGGGAATTGTTAATGCTGGTTATGTATACGTTTATAAACTTATAGAAAAGACGTTTATTTAAAGAAAATTATAGAAAAATTCTAATGACAAGTATGAATTTAGTGAGATATATTGTAAAGACTTGCAGGCAATAAAAAAAGCCAAATCATAAATGTCCTATTGCAACTTCAGTTTATGAAATCTAAAACCTCTATCGGTATCATTTTGGATCCTGATTCCTGCCTCCAAATTATGTCAGTCAGTAAATTTGATATTATTTTTCAAAGATGTATAACGGCAAGGAAAATATCAGCTGTTTTCAAAGCAGGGAAACATTTCAAATATGTCCTAAAATAACCCAAAAATCTGAATTTGGCAAAACTAAAATGCTTAAAAGGGAATCGGATAATTTCAGCATCAACTCCAAACTTTTCCCCAAACATTTTTATATTTTTGCATCATTTGAAGTATTAGTGGTAATAATGACAGCATGCAAAGTTTAATTGTCAAATTCAAACCCTATATATATCATTATATTTAGATACTCTCTTATTTTTAATTGTCTTCTATCATGTCTATAGTTGAATTTCTAGAATGGGCCTTTTCAGGAGATCTGATGAAAGTTCCAAATTTCTTTCGATTTTTCTGCAATCTATGATGTGAAAGGAATGTTTTACAAACTAAACTTTGGCTCTTTCGCATTGTATAGTTCAATAAATATGTTTAGAGAAAAGCCTCATACCCAAAATCAACAAACAAAATGAAATTCAAATGTTTGACTTTTCTGAAGGTTTTGATCAAAATTTTCCCAATATTTGGTAATTAACTGTCATTTTCTAACATAGGATGTGTAAATCATCTACAAACAAAATTTCACTTTTTTGTCCAATGCCCCTTGAATATTTCTGATGCAGTCTTAAAATGGATTGTTGTAAATGGTTTGATTCAAACCAAATCCATCATGCAATCTTGTAACTGTTGGATTTTTTTATTGTACTACTTTTTTGTAGGACTTCAGTTGTTAAAATCATTTACAGATTGTTTCAGCTCTTGTTGACCTGTTAATGATGTGCTCAGTTAATTGGTTAATGGTGTGGAGAGTAATTATTTTTATTTACCATCTAGGTGCTATTAAAGAATTGGGCCTATGTTATTATTATATCACATGTAATATTTTTCCTTCATAAACTTTGAGATAAATAATAAGAATAAAATAAAATAATAATAAAATGAAGCATATTATGACAGAGTGAATTTAACTTATTCGAAATGTTCTTTGATTTTTAGCTCATTTCTTTTATTACCTTGATATTGGGATTGTCAAATTTTGATGCACAAGTTGACAGTATTGGTATTTCACTTTGACATTATCAATAGGATATTGCCCACAAAGTCAAGTACACAGTACACCAACCTATTATCATAAGAATTATTCACAGCTTTAGTATTAGTACAAATTAAGCGCTTCATCACTCGTCTGTGCAAAGTGCCAACTTTACAGCAATTCACTGCGATCAAACGAATATTTGATTTTCAAATATTGTGCACAAAAGGCGGCCAACGGCAGCAATTGTTTACCCTCACTAGTTGACTGCTTGCATGCTACACTTGCATTCAATGCAGTGCCAATAATTTTTTTCTATTTTTCCGGCTCAGCGCTCGTTTGTAAACTGTGCATTGAGGGTTTGTGTGTACTGATGGCTTTCTTATGCCGACTTCATTGACAATCATGTGTTGGGATCGGAGTAGTGGCTGACATTAAGCTTCACTTGGAGACCTTAGTGTGGGCAATGGCACAGTGAAATGTGTCTTTTTCACTGCAACACAAAGCGCTAGATTTGAAATTAATTAATTTGCACCAAGAGGACATACGCTGATTTGTGTGTTTGTGTCGGAGGCTAATATGTTGTACACAGGATGATATCAATTCAATGTGATTATGTCGGGAATTAATATACAGTGAAGCAACAGATTGGTGCAAGACTGTTGGTGGAGGTTAAGCAATTGAAAGGTATTGTTATGCATGAATAGAGCAGGATTTTGAATTGTTTGTGTTGTATGCCCTTTTAAGCTTGAACACTTGGGCTAATAGTGCATTGAAGCTGTCTAACAATTACCAAGTTTGTCTAGTAGTTGAGACCAAGTAAATGCATGTTGGCATTGACTTGCAAAATGAAGGAATAAACGTTATTAGAAACAATTTCAAGTTCCAAAACTGGGGTGTACATCCAGGTAGTGTGACTTCCCTAGGTGTCTTCCATAAGGCCAGGGGTTCTCAGTTTCAGCACCACAGGGAGCATTTGCCCCCCCCACCCCCCAAAAATCCCCCCCCCCGAAAAAAAATCAGAAGCTTTTAGGCACAAATTTCTCTCAATTACCCTGTTTTATTGACCATTTTGACATAAAATGTACACATTTTGAGTGCTTTGCACATATTTCACTACGAAATATCATTATTTTAGTCAAAAATAGGGCGTTCTTTAGCCAAAATAAACAATTTGTCCGAAACAATTTATTTTATAAATAAATTTTGGCCCTGAAAATATTTGCGCTTTTTTCCCCAAATTTTTTGCCCCCCCCAGAAGTGAGATGCTGGTGCTATCAGTGGGGGTTCGCTATTCATAATTGATTGTAAGGGCTATATTGTGAGATTTTGGCCCTTCTACAAGAGCAGAAGGGCCAAATTTAACAGCAGCATAGTGAGCAGGTAGGCCTATCTTTACATCTTTTGACTTGATAAATAGGCCCTGCCCCTTATTGTTGAAAATGTGTGTCTTAAGACCTACACAGTCAACATTTCCGTGTTGCCTCCAAACTGAACCAATGAGCCCTGAAGAGCGTACAGTTCAAGAAAAAGCATTTATTAACTTCACACACCTTTTTATCCATTCTCCCCTACCTCTGCTTTCCCTCTTCCCCTCCCTCTGTTTTCCCTCTGCCCCCTCTACTTTCCCTCCTCCATCTGTTCTCCCTTTGCTTTCCCTCTTCCCCTCCCTCTGCTTTCCCTTCTCCCAGCCACAGCTTTCCCACCCTCCCTCTCCTTTTCCTCTTTCCATCCCTCTGCTTTTCATCCCGTCTTCTGCTTTCCCCTTCCCCTCCCTTTCCTTTCCTTTCCTCTTCCCCTACGGCCCTACCTCTGCTTTCCCTCCTCCCATCCCTCTGTTTTCCCTCTCCTCCCTCCCTCTGTTTTCCCTCTCCTCCCTCCGTCTGTTTTCCATCCCTGCCTCTTCTTTCCCTCCTCCCCTCCCTCTGCTTTCCATCTCTGCCTCTTCTTTCACTCCTCCCCACCCTCAGTTTTCCCTCCCCTCCCTCTTCTTTCCCTCCTCCCTCTTCTTTCCCTCCTCCCTTCCCTCTTCTTTCCCTCCTCCCTTCCATCCTACTTTAATTGTTTCCACAATTCTAACATGGAAACATAAACCAACACAGACATCAACTAATGTTGAGACTGCACACCAGACACAACACACACAATGTTATACATACCATATTTACACATGTGTAATACAACATAGACAAATTATATTTAGAGAAAGCAATTATTAGTGTATCATTGACATGCCGTATATTGACGTTTTTCACCGATGCTTTCCTAAACGCAGATCCTAACCGTAGGTGACAAAATCATTCAGCAGAATAAAGCAGGTTCCCTAAATTCCTATTGATTATTGACGAGTCAATTATGTAACAGTTACAGACCACCCTAACTATGGAAGCTGATCGTTACAGTCATGAAATCAATATAATCCAATCGCAACTCTGGTATGTTTAGCTTATGGATACATTTACTGTTGAAATATTCAGCTTATATGACAGAATAAGTAGAACATGTTTGTGGACATAGAATTGTTATACGTATTAGTGTAAGGGGATAGGAGTGGATCTAGATTCAGGTGAACCTTTCATAAGTGGATGGAAAGAGCTTTGAATGAAATTGGTGTCGTGATTTGATGAGGAGTTGTGATTGTTTGACATCAGTGCTGTAAGTTGTTAATTGTTGGTAAATGATATCATTACAATAAGAGAGTGGATACTGGTCTTTATGATCGGAGTTTATCTTGTATTACTATTTGCTATGAGTGAACCAGTGCATAATAATTTTCAAAGGATGCAGTGGGCCCGGGCAGCGGGGTGGCAGGGGCAACTTCGACGCGGATGGATGAAGCCAAGAATAAAATATTGACAATTGCGAAGAAAGTACCTGAATCTGTCGTCGTTGGGCATGTTTCATCAGTAACTACTCACATGATTTCCTGTACAAAATTTCCAATAGGAAGCAATGCATGATGGGATATACACAATTTCTTCTCTTACCTGTAATAATGGGGCTTGGTTTGAAAAAAAAATCAGGCATTCTCAATGCACAGTTTGATAAAATCATAAATAAAATTGCCAGCATTTGACTTATTTTCCTTCTGGTGTCACATGTAGAG
>JXSR01S074158.1:23728-35879 GCA_000969725.1 Ophiothrix spiculata | reverse complement strand
TAATTGATTGTAAGGGCTATATTGTGAGATTTTGGCCCTTCTACAAGAGCAGAAGGGCCAAATTTAACAGCAGCATAGTGAGCAGGTAGGCCTATCTTTACATCTTTTGACTTGATAAATAGGCCCTGCCCCTTATTGTTGAAAATGTGTGTCTTAAGACCTACACAGTCAACATTTCCGTGTTGCCTCCAAACTGAACCAATGAGCCCTGAAGAGCGTACAGTTCAAGAAAAAGCATTTATTAACTTCACACACCTTTTTATCCATTCTCCCCTACCTCTGCTTTCCCTCTTCCCCTCCCTCTGTTTTCCCTCTGCCCCCTCTACTTTCCCTCCTCCATCTGTTCTCCCTTTGCTTTCCCTCTTCCCCTCCCTCTGCTTTCCCTTCTCCCAGCCACAGCTTTCCCACCCTCCCTCTCCTTTTCCTCTTTCCATCCCTCTGCTTTTCATCCCGTCTTCTGCTTTCCCCTTCCCCTCCCTTTCCTTTCCTTTCCTCTTCCCCTACGGCCCTACCTCTGCTTTCCCTCCTCCCATCCCTCTGTTTTCCCTCTCCTCCCTCCCTCTGTTTTCCCTCTCCTCCCTCCGTCTGTTTTCCATCCCTGCCTCTTCTTTCCCTCCTCCCCTCCCTCTGCTTTCCATCTCTGCCTCTTCTTTCACTCCTCCCCACCCTCAGTTTTCCCTCCCCTCCCTCTTCTTTCCCTCCTCCCTCTTCTTTCCCTCCTCCCTTCCCTCTTCTTTCCCTCCTCCCTTCCATCCTACTTTAATTGTTTCCACAATTCTAACATGGAAACATAAACCAACACAGACATCAACTAATGTTGAGACTGCACACCAGACACAACACACACAATGTTATACATACCATATTTACACATGTGTAATACAACATAGACAAATTATATTTAGAGAAAGCAATTATTAGTGTATCATTGACATGCCGTATATTGACGTTTTTCACCGATGCTTTCCTAAACACAGATCCTAACCGTAGGTGACAAAATCATTCAGCAGAATAAAGCAGGCTCCCTAAATTCCTATTGATTATTGACGAGTTAATTATGTAACAGTTACAGACCACCCTAACTATGGAAGCTGATCGTTACAGTCATGAAATCAATATAATCCAATCGCAACTCTGGTATGTTAGCTTATGGATACATTTACTGTTGAAATATTCAGCTTATATGACAGAATAAGTAGAACATGTTTGTGGACATAGAATTGTTATGTATTGGTGTAATGGGATCAGAATGGATCTAGATTCAGGTGAAATTTCATGAGTGGATGGAGAGAGCTTTGAATTAAATTGGTGTCATGATTTGATGAGAAGTTGTGATTGTCATGATTGTTTGACATCAGTGCTGTAAGTTGTTAATTGTTGGTAAATGATATCATTACAAATAGAGAGTGGATACTTGTCTTTATCTTGTAAAGCTATGAGTGAACATCAATATTTACAAAGGATGCAGTGGGCCCGGGCAGTGGGGTGGCAGGGGGCAACTTCGACGCGGATTGATGAAGTCGAGAATTACATTTTACCGGATTCAAGGCCCGAAATTCTGATAGACAATAGACGACAGGCAAAAGTTTATGTGTAAAATCAGAAGAAAAATGGTGAAGGCAGAAGAAAATGTTGGAATATTAGAAATTATTCAGGAAAAATTATGAAAGAAAGAGGACATTTTCAAAGGAAGGAAAATCAGGGAATTGAGTTAGGGGAAAGGGAGGGGAGGGGGACAAAACAGAAATTGAATATGGTGATATTTAACATACTAAACAATCATTGATCAATATAGGCCTAATGGTCATATTATGCGGCATTGGCTGTGTCCACTTTACCCATGATGCATTGGTAAAACACTGCCTACATTATAATATGAATTGTAAACAATTGAAAAAAAAAAAAGGTTTTCCATTAAAAGATCAATTTGTACTTTCGGTCTCTATCTATGCGTATGATATTCAATGATGTAAAGATACTATTATTCAAGCTGTAGAACAAATCAAACAGCCATTAGTCCCTGATTTCTGAGCATTTTTAAATAAATACTTATTACCAAGTCTGAATCTATAAATAAATAATAAATATGTGATTGACTTTCCATCTTATGACATGGTTTCAGATTTGACTTAGGTTTTACTGCCATAAAGGAGAAAAAATAAAGAAGCTTCAAATAAAGAATGGCACATGTTTTTGGGCTAAAATTTTATGTAGAATTCAAATATGAACTCAAAAATGCAAAATCTTGAACTTGAAATTTTGCCCCATTGACTAATACAGGGCCGATATTGCCCAAAAATGGGCAAATTTGAAAAATCCTGATATGCAAATGAACACAATATCTACTTCTACTTTGAGGCCACCAAACCTTCTTTATACACAAATAACATGTCTTTATAATGTCAAATATATTGTTCTTTTGCAAATCTGACATCTGATTGGTATACAAATACCAGCCGCGGCTCGCATTATTGCGCAATAGCTCTTACGTTAAACGTTCGTGATTTTGTGTAAATTAAGTATTTGCTCCTTTGAAAAAAAAATAATTTCTCAAAAATTATGCAATTTGACCCAAGTTTGATACCATATCCCTGTAGAAATATATCTTGGCTATAATCGATCAGTTTTTCATGAGTGTCGCTTTTTTCGTTTTTTTCTCGCGGATTCTCGAAACGCTAAATTTTGAGTAAATTTTTGATACCGCAAATTGAAAAAAAAAATAATTTCTCAAATTTTAGAAAGGATAACAACAAGTTAATACCATACATATGTGGAAACTTGCTCTGTGCATAATTGATTAAATTTTCAAAGCTATAGCTCTTTTTGTTTTCTTGTACTCTCAATTTTACTAAACGACGATTATTTTTTCACGCAACGGAAAATGTAAGGGGTAGGGGAAACATTTTTGTAGTTTTTGAATATTTCTTGTACTTCAAATGAAGAAAGTTTGGTATCAATTTAAAGCTTATTAAATTCTGCATAAACTGACAGGTAAATCATTGCTGTAGACCTTTGCTATCTAGAGATATGATTATGCAAAGAAATTTTTTTGTCCCAAACTGGTAATTTTTGCACGTCAATTGTCACGAGACATGTCAAACTTGAATGATTCTGGAACGCAAATTATGAAATAAATTACAAAAAAATGATTGAATCCATTAGTTACTATCCTTAACTGATATATTAACATTATAAAGGGTCATATCTATGTATAATATAGACACTGTAAGTGTACAAAGTTGGCAGGTTAAAATTTTTGTCACCCAAAAAGTGTGTTTTTTAGGCAAAATCGGCCAAAAATCCAAATTTCGCAGCAAAACTGTGTATGATACAGGATTTTTGATTAAAAAATCATAATCTACACTCACTTTTACCTTAGAAATGACATCTTAGACCTTCAACATGGTTTATTTTACCAAGATATTAATTTTTTCACACTTTGGCAGTGAAATCTTAGTCAAATCTGAAACCATGTCTGATATATATGTGACATGATAAAACGGAATGGGCCGGTTGTCGGAAATATTGATTTGGGAGTTAGGGCAATAAAGTATAAAGTTCTTTTGTTTTTAATTGTTTTTAAAGTTCAAGGAATTGTATTGCTAGAATCTGTCATGACCTTTAATAAGAGAAGACATTGTGTTTACCCATCATGCATTGCTTACTATTGGATTGTTTGTGTGGGAAATTATTTGAGTAGTTAGTGACTAAATGCCCTTAAATCAAACTGTATTGGTGCAATCTTGCATTTTAGGCATGTTTCATCAGTAACTACTCACATTTTTTCCTGTACAAAATTTCCAATAGGAAGCAATGCATGATGGGATATACACAATTTCTTCTCTTACCTTTAATAATGGGGCTTGGTTTGAAAAAAAATCAGGCATTCTCAATGCACACAATTCAGTTTGATAAAATCATAAATAAAATTGCCAGCATTTGACTTATTTTCCTTCTGGTGTCACATGTAGAGAACTTCAGCGCCATAAATATTGATCAGATTGAGTTTGGTTTTATTTTCTATAAAAATGCCTAGAGAAGACAGAAAAAACCAATTTGCCAGAATGACATTTAATTACGTAAAGTGAAGGCCAGAATAGCCTTAATTTGATACTACAATACCTGAGTTTCAATAGCAACTGAATTTAACTGTCATATTCTTTATTTAAAAGCCTTGTGCTTTTCATTATAATCAAGCATAAATCGAAGGTGAGTTGTTTGTTAAAAAAGAGGAAAAATAAAATTAAAATGACTGGAAATGTTCAAGATATTACATGTGTCTTTTGTGTTTTTGTGTAGGGAATAGTGGAGTGCTTTTGTTTGTGATGGCCAAGTGAAAATATAAACATGTTTTAACATTCATGCAACTAAAGGGTGAAAATTTAAAAAATAATAGAAAGACTGGCATATTTAGTGTTATGTTTTGTGACCATCCTTTTATACTGGTCTATGTGTAAGACTTCAAAATGCTAGAATGCCATGCAAACCATAGTTTTGGCTCATTTTATAACAAAATTTGCTTATCAGGAATGGTGCATTGCACCCAGTGAGGGGGAGGGTTCTTACTGACAAAGACAAATTGGATATGGGGATGCAAAAGGGTTTGGATGCATTTTAGCCATGTTTGGTATATTGATGGGTGGGTTTTAATCACATACCAAAGTGCCCAATTTGTAAAATTGGGCCCAATTTGTAAAATTGGGAAAATTTTGCCACAAAAGAACCCAATTTGCCCTAAATAGGGTGCTCTTTCTAGAAAAATGATAGAGATGAGTCTCAAAATCATGCTTGTCGAGGTAGAGATGGTCAAAATTCTGAGTGTACTTTGAGAATCCCCGTACAAAATTGAAGACCTTTCCCCCTCCCCCCGGGCATTGTATTGCTGGCTGTTTGGCCTAGCTATTTGTGAATTTCTCATTCATTTATAATGATTTGATGAGCTTTTATTACTTTTTGTCTCGCCTGAACATAGTGAGGAAGAGACATACCAGTCACTTTTCTGTGCGCCGTTTCGCCGTCCGCAGCATATCTCCGGAACCGTAAGGCCTATGGTAATGAAACTTGGTGACATTGAAGGATCTCGGGATAAACTCGCGCTTCGAAACTTTTGGGGGCGTGGTCAAGGTCATGAGCTTTTATTACGTTTTGTCTTGCCTGAACATAGTGAGGAAGAGACGGACAAGTCACTTTTCTGTCCGCCGTTTGGTGATATGCACATTTTTTTTTTTTGGGGGGGGAGCATGGTCAAAGTCATTCAAGGTCATTTGAGATCAAATCTCAAAAATGTTCTAAAAGTTAACCCAAGGTCATGCTTATATTATAACTCATGAATCCTTGACCCCACATAGATTAAACATGGGCCATGGATAGCCCTTGACCCAAGGTCAAGGTCAAAAGGTCATTTGAGGTCAAATTTCCAAAATGGTGACAATGTTGACCAGAGGTAATTCTGAGGTCAAGAAGTTGACCTGAGGTCATTTTAAGGTAACAGCCATATTTCATGAACCCTTGACCCGACATGGATTGAACTTGGACCATGAATAGCTCTTGACCCAATTTCAAAGTCAGTTGGGGTCAAAGGTCATTTGAGGCCAAAATTTCCAAATCAAAAAGTTGACTTGAGGTGATTACAAGTTCAAACATTTGACCAAAGGTCATTAGAGATCATTTCAAGGTCATAGCAATATCTTATGATCACTTGACTCTACATGGAGCAAACATGGACATTGGATAGCCCTTTGCCCAAGGTTGATGTCCATCAAGGTCGAAAAGTCATTAGGACAAATTTTCACAATGGTCAAAAAGGTTACCTTTGGTCATTTCAAGGTCAAACAATGACCTTGGGTCATCCGAGGTCATTTCAATGTTATGGTCATAATTTGTAAACCCTTAACCCCGCATGGACCAAACTCCTTAAATCTATGGTCCAACATTGACAATTTGGAACCTTTTTTGGATAATAACTTTTTCTGCTGAAATCCTTTACGAACCGCCATCAGACGATACGTTTGGTTCGCGAACCAACTTGTTACACAGTTACAGGGCTATGTTACAGTCATTTACCTCCTTTTGGTACCTAGGGGTGGGGTTGGGTGGGTTGGGATGGGATAGGGAAGTGTTATCTATCACAGGTACATTACCGGTACTTGGTTGTTTTGAGTGTAGTTTGCTAAAGCAATTTGTTCAAAATGAAAGGTTTAACACTGTCAACACTGCTCAGACTATAATTGCATCATACTGGTAGAGCATCTCTAATTAATACACCATAAGCATTCCTTTGTTGATATATGCAAATGAGATGACCTACTTTGAGTTCAACGACCCCAAGCTCTTTATTTGTCAGTCTTTTAGTTTAAGTCTGTGTTCGCAAAGGCTTCATGTGCTTATGATTACTGTAAAATAACTAGTTTAAGCCTTCATAATAATACCACTAGAATCTAGAAATATTTTTTATGTTACTAACATATATATGCGCCAAGAATAAACATTACATGTCTGATAGAATGAACTGTGCCTTAAGGAAAACACAGATACTTCTAACAAAATGAACTTTGCATCCTTGTTATAGTAATACCCAGATAAGTATTATCTGTGTTGCTAGCGGTAATACTTCCGGAATGCATGCACTGGACATAGGGTATCCGCTTTCTTAGAAACCCTGGTTGCTGGCAGTAAGTAAGAGAAGATATCAGGACCTTCCCATCATGCCTTGCTTTTTATGGGATTTTATGTATAGGAAATCACGTGAGTAGTTAGTGGAGAAATACCCATAATTCAAAGTTGCAATCTTACATTTGGGCATGCTTCTTCACTAACTACTCACATGACTTCCTGTACAAACAACCCCATAGGAAGCAATGCATTATGGGATACACACACAATCAACTCTTGTATACTTAGTGGCCTGATTCATTTATCAGGTATTTGATAAGATCGAAATAATTCAAATAACACAATTGTGTTTGGATTGTGTTTGATCTTGGTACGCTAACATTGATAGTAAATGATGTGCTTCTTGGTTGAATGTTTGGTTGCTCTATATTAGTTATAGGGCATTGTAGGCTAAATAATGCTAGACAGCATGGAGGGTCTATACTTGGGTCTATGATCATGGAATAGGCCACTGTGGGAATAGGCTAAGGCCAGGTCATTGATGCATGTGGTAAGTGTATTTGTGATGACTCACACCGAAAAGGGGGACTTTGCGACAGAACACTTTTCAAGGTACGGGTGAAAATAGGTAGCAATAAATAAAGAAGATAATAAAAATTTCCAGCATATTTTCTGTTGTAAAATTTGATCGCCTTGATCAATTTCAACAAGTAAGGTGTCATTTTAAAGCTTAGAAAATGCGGTAACAGATGCAATGATAAACTCAAAATTGATATCATGTTCAAAGTCCCCCCTTTCGGGGTGAGTCATCACATTTGGTTAGAGCCTAGGGTCAGTGGCTAGATGCTAACACACCAGCGGAACGACCAATCCGCTTTAGTGGGGCGAAATGCAAAATCGGTGAACGTCTGTCTAATTTGTCCTTGGTTAGCAAATTTTACTGGTATAGGTTTGTCATCAAATTGCACAATCATGGGATGGTGATTAACACAAATATTCATTTGTACATGAAGATTGATTATTAAAGTATTGATTTCAGCAGTTCATACATGTAGTGGACACTTTTTATGCATTAGCACAATTAGAAGACCTTATCCCAATTTTGATTTTTCAGACATGTTTCATCACAAAAGATTTTCATGACAACCTGTACAAAATATCCCATTTGAAGCAAGGCATGATGGGAAGGTATCATCTTTCGGAATAAAGGGCTGATTTTGTTACTGGATCAAGCGTCCAAAGATACAAAGAATTGTAATTATCATTCGGTGTTCAAGAATAAAAATGGAATCTAAAGGCCTAGCATTTTGCTTCAACTTTAAGTACGTGTAGGGATGTAACCTATTAGGCAAAACAAATATTTATTGGACAATTTAATCAAAAGTCCATGCATGGGTTGCATTTACAAACAATGGGGCACTGGACTCTGGATTTTTGTTTACACTGTCCAATAAATTTTTGTTTGGCCTATAGTCTTAGCGTGATTTGAACTCATGATCTTCCTATGACCATTAGACCCACGTGAGGTGATTTGAACTCATGATCTTCCTATGACCATAAGACCCACATGAGCTGCACAATGTATTTGTACACAGTTAAGTGTGTTGCGTCAAGTCTGGAGATGATATCACAGGCTAGGCGGCAGTCGATTTCAGCTTATATCTGTTCTTTTTCAAAATATTCAGGTAAAACTGCACATGTAGAACACAAGTTGGGTCATTTGTAAAGGTTACTGGAGTGCTTGACCCTGTTATCTTAATTAAGGAAGCACACATTCTGAAGGTGGATTTCCAAATGAATTACTGCAGATTTCCCAGGGATTGCATTAGCTGCTTGTTATCTTTAAGCAGCCAAGCATTTCATACATTTAACATTATTTAGGTTATAATTATAACTATACAAATGAACTATTGAAAAGCATGGTTTTCGTTGTATTTAGAAGTGACAGTATTGATACTAATAGGCCTATTTGTCAAAGACTTGATTTTGTCAATAATTACTAACATTGAGTGGCCGAAGCGAAAGGCAACAAATGGCTACAAGTGATGCAGGTTGCTAGTGTTTGGTAGATGTGTTTGTAAGTGTCTATAATCTATAAACCTTAAAGTATGCAGTATGCAATCAGATTCTGTTGCGAGATCCATATACACTGTAAACCTTGAAGAGCGCACACCAGTAAATAATTTCCCCATTGAAACCAATGCATTAGAGCCTATATTGTCTGAGCTTTTTCATACTGGCGTGACAATATTTTGAAGTTTCATTTAATATCAAGTGTATTGTATAATAAGATACTGGTAATGATTTATTAGGATTGATTAAGACCAATCCACTGCGTATTGATATTTTTTGTACATGAATCGTTCATGATTTTGGGTGTTTTTTGTGTGGTTAATTTTGTTCCTATCACATGGACAAACATTGATAATAAGTTCATTTGAGTATTTAGCGAGATTTTTTACATAGTTATGATTCAAAAAATTTGGACTAATTCACTTCCTCATATGTGTACCGTCGCGGCAAAAGGGTCCAGTTGGGTCAAAACCAAAATATGGAGATTTTCATATGGTGGTAAAGCTCATTTAATTCCCTTTTCAATGATACCAAAATCATGCAAATCGGAGCTTTGGGTGACGAGTTTTGGCAAATTATAAAATCGTACTCATAACCGTTTGTTAAAACTAGTTTGTGAGAAAAAGGCTGTTAAAGGTAGGCCTGTTTTTCCATTCGATTTTGTGTGCAGTCTGAATAGAGTATGAGCAAATCTCCATAGCAACCACCATGTTCCCTTTTGTTTATCGCCTTGAAATTTGGCTCAATGGAAGACGATACCTTGCGTAATTTAATAACAGTTTTTGGACTCAATACCATGTTTCATTATTGCATAAATAATTACCATAATCGTACTCATAACCGTTTGTCAAAACACAAATTTTCACATTTTCATGATGAAAACGATTCGACATAGCGATAAAAATCACACTTGTTTACAAGTTAGTCGTTATATTTGATTAACCATCTTTACATTTTGGATACAAAAGGGTTCAAAGATTTCATTTCCACAAAAAACTCAAAATTGACCTTCCCATCATATTTTGGTATAGTTCAACTTGCCTCTAGCGCAAAATGGAAGTTGCCGACAACTGGTCCCTTTTGCCGCGACGGTACACATATGGTCATATTGGCTAATGTGCATAAATTGGCTGCGTGTTTCATACTTACAGAGTATAGAGTTTTCAAATCCAAAAGGACAAGCTCAGTCTAAATATAGTCGGCATGCCCAGGTGCTTGGTGCCTATTTGTTGATGTTCATGTGATTTGTGTTCTTACTTATGTATACTTTATTTGAGGGTTTGTAGCAAGGAAACCATAGGATTGTTGGGAGGAAGACGCTGATGAGCTTGTCTCCGTTTCAACCCGGCCCCTCTGATTCACCCTAGATCAGCTAAAGAGGAGATATCATATGCTCCCATCATGCATTGCTTCCTATGGGTTTGCTTGTATTGAACAGCATGTTATAATAAATTAATAGTGATGAAATGACCCTTAAATCATCTTGTGTAGGCTTTCGCCTAGGAAAACTAACTTAGTACTTGGTACCAAGAAAGCGAAAGGAAGCTTATCTTCTATTGGGCTCCAAGATGTTTTTAAATTTAGTTTTTGAATGCAGGAGGAAAACCGGAAAAACCTGTTAAAGCGAGCAGGTCTGAAAACCAAATGCACATAAAGCGCCAGTCACGGGAATCGAACCTGAGACCTCATTGGTGCAAGGTGAGGGAACTACTGCTGAGCATGGATTGAAAACCAAATGCACATAAAGCGCCGGGCGCAGGAATCAAATCAGGGACCTCATTGGTGCTGCGCCAACCTGCTCCAATCAAATTTAATTGTTGTTATCTGGCATTTGGGCATGTTTCATCACTAACTGTTCACATAATTTCCTGTTCAAACAATTGCACAGGAAGCAATGCATGATGGGAAACACACTGATATCTTCTCATTTGAAATTGTGTAAGTTTCCAAATATCACCATAGATGGGGAATCTTCACAGATATGAACACTGAATCGCACCCAAAGAAGTACTTGTTGCAGTGTCAGGTGGTTTTTCCATAAATGGATCGGGGTGCAAAATGTCCATGGTTTGGATCTGGAAAAATATGTGACTGTCCATTCCAAAACAGCCGTATTGCAACGTCTCATCAATTTCACTTTCAAAAAAATTTGAGAAGACCATGTTGTAATGATTGATTAAAATGATGCCTCGATGAACTCGATTTCCAGAAGTCAAGTTATGGCCCGTCAAAAGTGGTCAGGGAGTAAACTGTATAACTAAAAAAAAGTGTACAAAGTTCAGTGAGCTCTATATTTTCTGTTGATTGTCCTAGAAATATACATGTTTCTTATTTCTAATCATTTTCTTGAAATGAAAGTTTGCTGGTGTTTGAAGTGAGCCCGGTAAGTGAGCACAAGGATTGTGAATCTGTCAGAAAATCAATTTCTACAAATTGCTACCTTGACATGTGTTTTAGCAACCTGTAGAGCAAAATAAACTTTGCTGCATTTACGGCTCATTTGAGATGGACTGTCATACCTTTAAATTTCCATCATTTGCATACAAGTATTATGTAGCTAGTGGAAAATTCTAAATTACCTTTACCTACATGGAAAAAGTTGTAACATTTTCTGGTCGCCTTGGCAACTACATTATCCGCAACTTCCAGTACATTTTAGAATGACTCATTGCCTGAACATTTAACAATCAAATTGCTGTTATGTTTTTTACAAATTTGCCATGCTTCACCCCCTTTTTTAGGGGGGGAAGGTTTATTCAGTTGAAAATAAAAATACATGGCTGGAAAGGAAATTCCTGTTAATATTGTGAAAACTTCCAAAACATTGGCATTTAGGCCTACTGTGTGTATGAAGTAGGGTTAAAACTTGTTCTCCATTGATGTTCATTTAATGACACATTGTTTTCAGAAAATGAGATCAATTTCTTCGAAAAATTGTTTTGGCAATAATGACATCTAACTATCATGCGAAACTAATTGAGTCATAACTATTAATTGATTTAGCCTACCTACCCTATTTAGAACAGTACGTTATCCCATTAAATAAACACAATGTACATTTAGTGCTACAATAATTTGGCCTTGGGTGTGGATGATACCATTGTACTGAAAGGGTAGTTCTCTGCTATTTGAGGGCAAAATTATTGTAAGGTCCAGATTAGTAGTCTGCTGTCATGCCAAGTGTTATTAAATTGGTCTAGCAAATTAACATGGATATGCAGAGGAGGTTTTCACAATATCCCACGATGCAATGCAACATTGTACAATGTACATTAGGCTGATTCACAAAAAAATAAAATTCATATTTTTCTTCGGCTCACCCCCTCATTTTGTTTCTTTTTGAGTCAGAATCAATCCTGCAAAATTTCAAAAAAAATGAAAAAAAATTAGGGGGCGCTACCGGCTGTTTAAGTTTTGTGTACAAAGTCTATGAGAATTTTGGGCTCTCGTCTTTGTCATCAAAAAA